>JAKUCV010006951.1:63780-77854 GCA_028386065.3 Turnera subulata | reverse complement strand
TGCACATATTTATAACCCTAGTTTATATATTTGATATATTCTTAAATGTCCCTAGTCGGTTATTATTATGGACGGGTTGTAATAATAAATTAAGACTAGCGTATGTTGTGAATTTATATGTGATATGAATTCTACATACGGGTACAAGTTAGAGAACTTGTGGACCGGACCGACCCACATAAGAACACTACATGGAACGATATATGTATGTCATTAGTGTTTCTTATAGATGTGTTGTCCTTCGACCTGAGATCGTCAAGGTATCCAACATATGAATCATATGCTTTGATATTATACTTAGTCACCCGTAACTGGGTGGACATAAGGGTAATCATTGGGTATATGACTAGTTGTAGAGGGTTTTGATTGATCAAGACGGGATTCGTTCGACCCATATAACGGGTATATTATCATATGATTTCTTGATCGAGTTGAACTGTGAAATGCATGGCCATGCTCGGATTAGGTGATATGTTGATATCACGGGTATCCGTTTTATACAGTTAACTCGGGGATCAAGAAACATAGATTAGACATATATGAGATTGGCATATTCCATGTCTCATGTTTGATCTTGACAATGGGACGAAAGGACGATGACATATTCCGAGGCATAGAGAATCAGTAATGATCTTGTCGGTCGGGTAGCAATGATGTGTTGCTAGACGCCGCTCACCGGACGTTACAAGTGCCTATAGGGTCACACACATAGAACCGTTGATTCGGGCAGATGGTTGGACCATGGTTGGACCGTGGTTGGACCATGGTTGAACCAGGGTCGTTTTGGGACAATAATTAGCAGAATTATTGACCTGAGTTAGTGTATAAGTGAGTGTTTGTCTGGTTGTGTAATTAGTGGAAGTATGATGATAATAAGTCATTATCATGGGGGGCCATGTGTGTTGGCCATTCACTCCCACTAATTGAATGGGGTTAAGGGTGGATTAATGATCAGATGATTAGCTGATTCTCTGCCATTGACCACGTTTTTTGAAGCACCCAAAACACTCTCTGAAGCTTCTCTTCTTTGTGTGAAAGAAAGGAAGTACAAACACACCCATATACATAAGCTCCCATTCTTGTTGCTAGCACATCAAGTGGGAGTGCCCGTTCTTGGATTCGTGTGACGTTTTCGGGACAATCAAGGTTCGTGTGGATACCGTAGAGGAGGGGACTTTTTATCCTGCTCTTGCTGGTTCTATACTCATAATTTGGTGAAAGATCCTGATCTCCAAGTAAGTAAAAATTGTTATTCGGTTTTGTAGCCTCACATGTGGTTCTAGGGTAGTTTCCTATCTTTCCGCTGCTTGATGAGCCTTTGTATGAGTGTCATATAGCTCTTTGGAAACTTACAGTGGTAGCAGAGCCTTCTTGTGAAGCTCTGAACCGGGTATATGTGCATATGATGATATGTTCATGCATGTACAAATGATATGTTATGTGAGATGTAGCATGATCATTGTATGTTGATTTCAATTGTATATGTGATATATGTGTTTGATGTTGAGTGTTTTGACAAAAGAGTTTTGAAAAACCGAGTAGTTGATTGATATGAGAAGTCAATCAAGAGTTTATGGCAGTAGGTCGAAGGGTTCGACTAAGAAAAACCGAGTGTCGGTTTGTGTTTTGAGCAATTGTTGTTCATGAACATTTAGGCCAAAACATCGATGTTTGTGTGACCAACATCGATGTTGGCATGATGATTGGCCTCGGCCGAATCACTACAACATCGATGTTGTAGGACAAACATCGATGTTCTCATGCAACTTCTCAAAAACATCGATGTTTAAAAGTTAAACATCGATGTTATTTGAGCTCGGCCAATTTGGTTGAAATTCCAGAATTCAAATAACATCGATGTTTATATTTAAACATCGATGTTTTTGGATTCAGGAAGTTACAACATCGATGTTCTATTTAAACATCGATGTTTTTATGCTACTGCCAAATTTTGAACTTTCAGGGTACTCAAAACATCGATGTTGTAGTGTCCAACATCGATGTTTTTGAGCTACTGCCAATATGTTGGGAAAGTTAGACTTTCACAACATCGATGTTTAAGTTTAAACATCGATGTTTACTTGTCACAACATCGATGTTCTTGTGTAAACATCGATGTTCATATAATTTTTGGGCCGGGGCTCCGCCCCGAGCCCTGGCAAGGGCGCTGCCCCTTGACCCCGCCCGCTAACCGGCTAGCGGGACCGCCGTACTACCTCTGCGTAGCGGCTTATATTGCATATGATGCATAATTATATTGATGAAATATTAAGTTCTTAGTTGCCTTCCATGATAAGCACTCATCAAGCTTAAGATCAACAATTGGTAGTTTCTGCCAAAGTAGGGTGCCATTGTTTATCCTAAGAAGGTGCGAGTGGATAATTGTAATATCTCGATTGCTTGTTGTGGGTTTGGACTTAACTAGGTTATCTTAATAGGATTAAGGACCTAGAGGCAAGGGTTGAGCAATGTCTATAAGATAGACTTGAACAAGCTGTTGTTCACTCAACTATCCAAGAGTTACATAGAGATGTAATTGACAAAGAGTTGTCTACCTAAATAACTATGATGTAGGCTTATCAGCCAAAGCTGACTTATGTTATAGTGATATATGGATCTTGGCCTACTTGTTATTCTTTTAATTGATTCAAGTAGGAGCATCATTTAATTAAATCCCTTGTTAAATGATTTATGTATGCATGACTCTTATTTGTGTGAATTGATCTTTGTTGTAGAATTACCATGGCACAAAACACAGGTACATTGTCATTGCGATCTGTCCTTGAGAAGGAGAAACTTAATGGGAACAATTTCCTAAAGTGGTATCGCAATCTGAGGATCATCCTCAGACAAGAAAAGAAACTGTATGTCCTCGAAGGGCCTGTTCCGATTGAACCGGCGCCTAATGCACCAAGGGCAGAAAGAGATGCTTACAAGAAGCATCTTGATGATGCAGTGGATGTTTCATGCTTCATGCTTATGGCCATGGAATCTGAAATTCAGAAGCAACATGAGCTTATGGGGGCGTTCGATATGATCGAACACCTTAAGATGCTCTTTGAGGAGCAGGCTAGGCATGAGAGGTATGAGACCTCCAAAGCATTATTCCAATGCAGAATGGCTGATGGATCACCCGTGAGGCCTCATGTGCTCAAAATGATAGGTTACATTGAGAGCCTTGAGGGTCTTGGGTTTCCTTTGCAAAAGGAATTGGCTGTGGACCTTGTCTTGCAATCGTTGCCAGACAGTTATAGCCAATTCGTGATGAACTTCAACATGAACCATCTTGACAAGTCGTTGTCAGAGTTGCTCAACATGTTGGGGACAGCTGAACAACAAATGAGGACAAATAAGTCCAACATTCTGTTGCTTGGCAAGGGCAAAGGAAAGGGTAAGGCAAAGTATGACAAGAAGAAGAAGGGTGCCAAAAGGTTTGGTGCTTGTGCTTCTGCTTGTGATCATGTTCTGAAACCCAAGGGTGGAGTTGCAAAGGATGGACATTGTTTCCATTGCAACAAACCAGGCCATTGGAAGCGCAACTGCCCAGTTTACCTTGAAGAGGTAAAGAGGAACAAGAAGGGAAGTGAGACTTCTACTTCAGGTATTTTCGTTATAGAAGCTAATATTTCTACTTCTGCATCATGGGTATTAGATACCGGATGTGGTTCTCACATTTGTGTAAATGTGCAGGAACTAAGAAAGAGTAGAAGATTGGTGAAGGGTGAAGTAGACCTACGTGTCGGGAATGGAGCAAGGGTTGCTGCATTAGCCGTAGGGACTTATTTTCTATCTTTACCTAGTGGCTTGGTTTTAGAACTCGATGATTGTTATTTTGTACCTTCCATTAGCAGAAATTTGATTTCTGTATCTTGTTTGGACAAGAAAGGATTTTCATTTGTAATAAAGAACAAATGTTGTTCAATTTATTTCAATGATGTATATTATGGTGGTGCAAATTTATGCAACGGATTGTATGTTCTAAACCTTGAGATGCCGATCTATAACGTTAGTACGAAGAAGGTTAGAATAAATGATTCTAACGAAACCTACCTTTGGCATTGTCGTTTAGGCCATATAAACGAAACTCGCATTGCGCAACTCCATAAAGATGGATTGCTAGACTCATTTGATTTTGAATCATATGAGACATGTGAGTCATGTTTGTTAGGCAAAATGACTAAGGCTCCCTTTAAGGGTAAAGGCGAAAGAGCCTCGGACTTATTAGGTCTCATACATACTGATGTATGCGGACCAATGTCTACACAAGCTAGAGGTGGTTTCCAATACTTCATTACGTTTACTGATGACTTCAGTAGATACGGCTACGTGTATCTAATGAGACACAAGTCGGAATCCTTTGAAAAGTTCAAAGAATTTAAGAATGAAGTACAGAATCAGCTCGGGAAAAGTATTAAGATGCTTCGATCTGATCGAGGCGGTGAATACTTAGACCGAGGTTTTCTTGACTATCTAAGGGATTGTGGTATAGTATCACAACTCACTCCGCCGGGTACACCTCAATGGAATGGTGTATCCGAAAGGAGGAACCGAACCTTGTTGGACATGGTTCGTTCGATGATGAGTCAAGCTGACCTTCCTTCCTCCTTTTGGGGACATGCACTATTGAGTGCTGCTTTTACACTTAACCGTGTTCCGTCCAAATCAGTCGAAAAGACACCATATGAGATATGGACTGGGAAGCGTCCCAATTTGTCTTTTATGAGGATTTGGGGTTGCGAGGCTTACGTAAGACGTGACGCTTCGGATAAACTTGGCCCAAAATCCGAGAAGTGCCTATTCGTAGGTTACCCTAAGGAAACTAAAGGGTATAACTTCTATAATCCCACCGACCACAAAGTGTTTGTTGCTCGGACAACGATTTTTCTAGAAAGAGAATTTATTTCTAGAGGAATTAGTGGGAGGAAAATAGAACTCGAAGAAGTTCGAGATCTAGAGACTGAGACGGAACAAGAACAGGAACCACAAGGTGTTGTGGACGAGAATCCTGTTCCTGTAACACACGGACCGCGTCGGTCAGATAGGATTCGGCATGAGCCCGAGAGATATGGATTTCTCGTGACTCATACCGGTGATGTGATGCTCATAGATGAGGATGAGCCCACTACCTATCAGCAGGCCGTTACGGGTCCGGACTCCCAGAAGTGGCTAGAAGCCATGAATTCGGAGATGGATTCCATGTATCAAAACAAGGTATGGACCTTGGTTGATCCACCCGAAGGGGTAAAACCCATAGGGTGCAAGTGGGTCTTCAAGAAGAAGACCGACATGGATGGTAATGTGATTACCTATAAAGGGCGGTTGGTTGCAAAAGGTTTCAAACAAGTTCATGGTATAGACTATGATGAAACCTTCTCACCAGTTGCCATGGTTAAATCCATCCGGATTCTTTTGGCTATAGCCGCATACCATGATTATGAAATATGGCAAATGGATGTCAAAACCGCTTTCCTTAACGGAAATCTTTTAGAGGATGTGTACATGACACAGCCTGAGGGTTTTGTCGATCCAAAGAATGCCAACATGGTATGCAAGTTGCAAAGGTCTATTTATGGACTTAAGCAAGCTTCAAGGAGTTGGAATCTTCGTTTTAATGATGTAATCAAAGAGTTTGGTTTCATCAAAAATGAAGATGAACCATGTGTTTACAAGAAGGTTAGTGGGAGTACAGTAGTTTTCTTGTTGTTATATGTTGATGACATTCTGCTCATTGGAAATGACATTCCGACACTACAGTCTGTAAAGGCTTGGTTAGGAAAGAAGTTCTCAATGAAGGACTTAGGTGAAGTTGCCTATGTGTTAGGCATAAAGATCTATAGAGATAGATCAAGAAGGCTTCTCGGGCTAAGTCAGAGTACATATATTGACAAAGTGCTAAAAAGGTTTAGCATGGAGAATTCCAAGAAGGGATTCTTACCTATGTCACATGGTGTCTCTCTCTCAAAGAGTCAATGTCCTAGTGCATCTAAGGAGAGAGAGCAGATGAGTAAGATCCCTTATGCTTCAGCTATAGGATCTATCATGTACGCCATGCTATGTACTCGACCAGATGTCGCTTATGCTCTGAGTGTCACGAGCAGGTACCAATCTGATCCCGGTGAGAGTCACTGGACAGCGGTTAAGAATATCCTTATGTACTTGAGAAGGACTAAAGATGCATTCCTGGTTTATGGAAGCGTTGATGAGCTCGTTGTAAAGGGTTACACCGATGCTAGCTTCCAAACCGATAGGGATGACTTCAGATCGCAATCAAGATATGTGTTTTGTCTTGGAGGTGGAGCTGTAAGCTGGAAGAGTTCTAAGCAAGAGACCGTTGCAGATTCTACAACCGAGGCTGAGTATATTGCAGCTTCAGATGCAGCGAAAGAGGCTGTTTGGATCAAGAAGTTCGTAACTGAACTTGGGGTGGTTCCTAGTATTGAGAGTCTGATTGAGCTCTATTGTGACAACAATGGAACAATTGCACAAGCTTAAGAACCTAGATTCCACCAAAGATCCAAACATATTCTCCGACGCTATCATCTTATTCGAGAGATCATAGATAGAGGCGATGTCAGGCTGTACAGAGTTCCTTCTGAGAACAATGTAGCAGATCCCTTGACGAAGCCACTCACGCAGCAGAAGCATGATGGTCATTGCGCATCCATAGGTATTAGATACATGTATGATTGGTTTTAGTGCAAGTGGGAGATTGTTAGTTATATGCCCAAAAGCCAATCTATGGATGATTGTAGTCATGTATATACATTGAGGTTATTCCAATAAATATGATTATGAGATAATTACTTGCACATATTTATAACCCTAGTTTATATATTTGATATATTCTTAAATGTCCCTAGTCGGTTATTATTATGGACGGGTTGTAATAATTGACTAGTATGTAGAGGGTTTTGATTGATCAAGACGGGATTCGTTCGACCCATATAACGGGTATATTATCATATGATTTCTTGATAGAGTTGAACTGTGAAATGCATGGCCATGCTCGGATTAGGTGATATGTTGATATCACGGGTATCCGTTTTATACAGTTAACTCGGGGATCAAGAAACATAGATTAGACATATATAAGATTGGCATATTCCATGTTTGTTTTACAATCATTACCAGACGTTACAAGTGCCTATAGGGTCACACACATAGAACCGTTGATTCGGGCAGATGGTTGGACCATGGTTGGACCGGGTGCGGTTGGACCGTGGTTGGACCATGGTTGAACCAGGGTCGTTTTGGGACAATAATTAGCAGAATTATTGACCTGAGTTAGTGTATAAGTGAGTGTTTGTCTGGTTGTGTAATTAGTGGAAGTATGATGATAATAAGTCATTATCATGGGGGGCCATGTGTGTTGGCCATTCACTCCCACTAATTGAATGGGGTTAAGGGTGGATTAATGATCAGATGATTAGCTGATTCTCTGCCATTGACCACGTTTTTGAAGCACCCAAAACACTCTCTGAAGCTTCTCTTCTTTGTGTGAAAGAAAGGAAGTACAAACACACCCATATACACAAGCTCCCATTCTTGTTGCTAGCACATCAAGTGGGAGTGCCCGTTCTTGGATTCGTGTGATGTTTCCGGGACAATCAAGGTTCGTGTGGATACCGTAGAGGAGGGGACTTTTTATCCTGCTCTTGCTGGTTCTATACTCATAATTAGGTGAAAGATTCTAATCTCCAAGTAAGTAAAAATTGTTATTCGGTTTTGTAGCCTCACATGTGGTTCTAGAGTAGTTTCCTATCTTTCCGCTGCTTGATGAGCCTTTGTATGAGTGTCATATAGCTCTTTGGAAACTTACAGTACTGTATCCCACAAAAAAGCAAACTACTGCTCCAACAAGTAACCTACGTACAGAAACATGTAGAAAGACAAATGAATATATGTATATGATTTCTAAAGGATTTTAACGTATATCTAGCTTAAGACACCAAAGCAGTAATACTAGTGATCAATGTCCAAATAAAATAAACAGAACGGAAAACAACATAGTTGTTCACTCACAAATGTTGCTGCCATTTTGGAATTCAGTGAACACCAGGATTTCTTCTCTCCGTACTATACTCCTGAACATAGGAGGTGAAAGGATTTGTGACCCAATTTGGCGGTTGCAAGCAGCAGAGGGAAGGAAACTATAGATTTGAATCGTAATGATCAGGGAAACGATCCTGGGAAAGTAGGCAATGCAGTTGTTCTTGCACTCTGGAAATCTTTAGCCAGAATCGAGAACGAGGACTTTGATGCAACAAAGAGCAATTGTTCCCTCAACCCACCATCTCGTCGTGGCTTAACCCATTGGCCCTTCACTTCATCCAGCTTAAGAATGCGCACCAAACCCTTTCGACGTTCTCCAAATGCCAAAAATAATTGCCCCAAAGATTTCACCAGAACAAAGTTATGCTCCAAAGAATTTTTCAGAAACGTTGTCGGATCTCGGCTAATCTCCTTCACGCTATCTGGTTTGGCTGCATCAATGACTACAACCTCTCCCCCCCCAAGTCAAAGCATAAAATTTGTCATTGAGGTGCACAACGCTTTGAAACAAATAACGGTCTAATCTGATAAATGTCCATCTGTCATCTCCCATCCTCCACATCGCCACCTTCTCACGAGGTGCCAACACCATCACTGTAAAACCAGAACCATCATCACCACTACCCCTCTTGCGAAAACTTGAACTGACGGCAACACCTCTTGTGTGGATATCATCATAACCACCAACTAGCTGGAGGTAATAATCAAACCAAATCTCCTTCACTCTAAAATCCCGAGTGTCTAACAAATATTCAGTTCTTAGTTGTGGATAGTTCAATGCTTCCAGGGTTATCACATTATCCTTTGATTTGTAGAATTTGGTTCTGGATTTGAAGGGTCGAGTTCTCAAGAGCAAGGGCGTGGTGCCCGAGAGGTCGTGAGCTTGTTGGACGGAATAAACAGCCAACTCTTTGAGTACATACTGGTAAGAGTAGTTGTCACTATAAGAACTATAGTCGTGAGAGTTGTCGTCACTATAATAAGAAGAACTGGAGTCGTCAGGGTAGTCGTCACTATAATAAGAAGAACTATATTCGTCAGAGTCGTCGTCACTATCGTCAGAAGAAATAGAGTCGTCACGATAGACAAGTGGAGGGAGGGTGAGGTATGGGACTATGGGAGGGAGAGGAGTATTGGAAGATCGCCAAGAGCGGCAAACCGCCCTGAAACGGAGGATATCAATGTAGCTATGGAGGCAACTCCCGATCTTCTCCAAGAGCTCGATTGGAAGATCGGACCAGCAGTTATTCTTTGAGATTTTTATTGATACGAAGTTATTCTTTGATGTTGGAGCCATGGTGGAGGCTTCTATACTTTCTAGGGTTTCTTTCCAGTGTTTATTTAATTGTAGTGCGCAAAGAAGAGCAAGAGTTTCTTTCTAGGGTTTGACAAACACTTGGTGTGTCAGGCAGTGGAGAGATTATGGGTCATCACTCATCACTACTCGGGGAATTTGTGGTCCTTGTTAGGGCAATTTTATATTGTGCAAAATCCGCATGCGGCTTTTTAAAATTGGCTAGAAACTTGTTCCTAAGAAAAGTTTAAAAAATTCAGGTGTATATAGTAATATATTACATCATGTTTTTTTTCTTTTTGTCTAGCAGTTTACTGATGAAGCATGATTTTGGCAAGTACAGAATGGTTCTTTTGAGAAATCTTGATGTGTAGCAGTTTACTAGTGATTGGACAAGATTTTTATAAGCAAAATTTATAATTTTTTATTTGTTTTTTCTTTTTGTCAAGCCGTTTACTAGTGATTTGTATTTCTTGGTAAATAGTTTCATTAGTTTGGGGAGAATTCTTGATGTGTCATAGATTTTTAAAGACAAAAAAATTGCTATAGATGCTGGGATTTTTTAAAATCTGGCTGTTTTTATCTTGACTCTCTTTCTCCTATATTCCACGCTTCCCCTGGGTCTGGCTCTCCCTAGTCCCTCCTAAAGTTGGAAGATTCGTGTGGCTTGTGATCAACAATGGGGTATCTACAAGGTCCACCCTTCTTTTCCACAACATACTCCAAACGGAGGATTCTTTACGCCCCTTCTGTAATGAAGCTATTGAGACTACAGAAACACCTTTCCTCCATTGTGCACTTCACGTGGAAAATCTGGTGTAAAGTTTGTAGCGCAGGTGATGTACGTGACTTGCAAGAGCACTATAACGGAAACATACATCAGGGAAATATCACTAGAGTACATAAGCTCTAATTCACTACAAAAAGCCTAGCTGCAGACGCGAGCAAATTGCTGCACTTATATGGAAAGGAAGGTTGTAGTGCCATGATCCATCAAGAAGCTCTAGCGAGGGAAAGATCATAGAGACACTCCCATTGTTGTTTTCTATTGCAAATAAATTCAAATGCAAACCAATTATAATCCATGAAGATTGGTTTGACGTGCAATCAGATAAACTTGGCTAATGGAGAAGCCAATCCTTCACGGAGCGTCAGGAAGTCCATATAACTCCCCACCATTGGCACACTCTTTGCCAGAGGAAAAGTCTCGGAAATTTGATTTTAAGAGCTCTAGACGAGGACCAATTATCAAACCAAAAGCTAATGCGAGATCAACATTGCTCCACAAGGGAGTGAGAGCTTGATTTGAACGCCCGAAGATGAGACCATTTGTGCCATATAGCCAATATTCGGTTTTGGTGGAAGGAAGGTAATAAAGCATTGGATTCTGATTTGCACTTGTTCTTTATCAGCTTAATCCATTCAGCCTTTTCACCGGATCACCACAGACATGAAATAGAGGGGAAGAGAAGATATTACTGATTTTATCATGAGAACTCTACCAGCAAGAGAGAGATACTTTGCTTTCCAAGATTTTAACTTGCTTTGGACTTATCAAGAACAGGTTTCCAGCTATTCTTGATGTTGGCACCGAGTAGGAATCTCAGATATTTGAAAGGTAGCATCTCAATTTCACAGAGGAGAAGATCTGCTAGACTCTTGGTTCTGGCTCTGCAGATATTAATGCGTGCTAGTCCGCTTTTGGATAAGTTGATGCTAAGACCGGACATCATTTCGAAGCAACGTAAGACTATTTTTAAATTCAGAAGGGAAATCTTCCTTTGCTTCAGATATGAGAAGTTTGTCATCCGCGAATTGGAGGATGTTAGCAAGGAAATCATGAATACAAAAATTCCCTATCAAGCCTTTGGAAATTGCTTGCTCAAGTAAGGCTTTAGTTCTGGTAAAACAATCTGCAATTGTAGTATTTCTTACTTACAGTGACTTGTGTAATGGATTGCCTATAGCATTTTCTTTATTGTAAGATTGCTGGGCTTGTTTTTTTCCCACAAATGAAGTGATGTTAAGAAATTAATGAATTTCCTTGTATATGACTTGTTTCTTGGATCTATCGTAGCAGTTTTTTTTGATTCTAAATCGTAGCAGTTTTCTCTTCTGTTTTGTGTGTCCAAGAAAATGACTCCTAACGAATCCAAAAAAACACTGGCCAGCTATACCACGAGTTTTGGTTTCCGCACCAAAATTTCTAGTAATTACTTATAACTTGCTCAAGCCGCATTCATGGTGGATGGGCTACCATACCCGATAAATCTCACAGAACAACCTAGTGTACTGTACTCCCTTCTACAGTTTATGTACTAAAGGACACTACATTCTAGGTGAGGTGAGTGAATGGAAAAGGAAAACAGAAAGTAGAAACCTCATGCATGTCTATCTCTGTTTGCCAATGGGGAGAACAATATGTATATATGCCTGGTTGTATCGAACCGTGTGCAAACCGATCCCATATATAATATTGAGCATAAGCAACTTAAAATTTTGAAACTTAAAATGTCTTATGCAAAGACGATTGAGTAAAAAATTAGTCAAAAATGACTTTATTTGATACTAGTGATCATTGTCCAAATAACAGCTACACCAGAAAGGAAAGAAAAACAGAGTTGTTCACTTACTAATGTTGCTGCAATTTTGGAATTCAGTGAACACAAGGATTTCTTCTCTTCCTACTGCGTACTACTCCTGAACATAGGAGGTGCAAAGAATTGTGGACCCAATTTGGCGGTTGCAAACAACAGAGGGAAGGAAACCATATATTTGAATCATAATGATCGCCTTAGCTGGTCATTCATCCGGGATACCTTGGAGGATGTTAAGTTGCCCAATCATTTGGTGGATGTTATTATGAAATGTATGACGAGTACAGGGATGCGGATTCTTTGCAATGGTGCTTTGACGGAGGCTTTTACCACCTCACGCGGTGTTCGTCAAGGTGTTCCATTGTCTCCTTATTTGTTTGTTTTGTGCTTGGAAAGATTGAGCCAATTAATTGGGCAGTTGGTGCGACAGGGTCTTTGGAAGCCTATACACCTGGGGGTTGTCGGACCACCTCTTTCTCATATCTTTTTTGCTGATGATATGGTTCTGTTTGCAGAAGCTTAGCCATCCCAGATTAGTGTTATTCGTGATTGCCTCCAGTTGTTCTGTTCTTGTTCCGGGCAGAAGGTCAGTGTTACTAAAACTCAGATGTTCTTTTCGAAGAATGTCTCGGATGTTGTTCGTGAGCAATTTCATGATGGGCTGGGGTACACTATCACAGATGATTTGGGACGTTATTTGGGGGGTTCCATTGATAGAGTCACATGACGTTTGGGGGGGTACACTATCACTTATGTGGGTGTCTTGGATAGAGTCTCACGACGTTTGGCTTCATGGCAGTCACATGTGCTTTCTTTCGCTGGTCGTGTCACCTTGACACAATCGGTCCTCTCTTCATTGCCGATGTACAGGATGCAGACAGTTCTCCTCCCCCACTCCATTATACAAGGCTTGGATCGGCTTTGTATGGGTTTCATTTGGGGCTCGGTAAGAGGAGCTCGTAAGATTCACTTAGCTCCTTGGGATTTGGTGTGTTCTCCTAAGTGGTATGGTGGCCTTGGTTTGCGCAGTTTGGGAGGTCAGAACCGGGTTTCATTGGCTAAGTTGGCGTGGGGCGTTGTCTCGTCTCCTTCTTCTCTTTGGGTCTGTTAGAGATAATGATCATCTTATGTTGATAGTGTACCTACTATGGTTTAGATTACGTTTGCTCTTGACAGTTGTAGTGCTGTAATCTTTGTAATCCTTATCACGTTGTATTCTTATCATGCAAGTCTTTGTATCCTACTGTAACACAACGTATTACACTATAAGAACAACACCAGATACATCAATTGATGTATTCAATTCCCAAACCTATTCCTGTGTTCTTATATGGTAGCGGAGCCATAGTGCTTCAATGGCAGAAATCGATCCCAAAGAAGTTGAGTCCTCTAACATGTCCAAAAACTCCAGTAGTTTTCAGAGTTCTGGTGTCATCCCTCCCCAAAAACCTCTTGATCCAGCAACTCACCCACTATCTCAGACTCATCATCATATCTCCATTAAGCTCACGGAGACTAATTATGTGTTTTGGAGGGCACAAATGGAGCCCTTTTTGGTTGGTCAAGGCGTAATGGGGTATATTGATGGCACCTATCCCTGTCCAGTGCCTACAATCTTGCCTATCAATGACGGCGATCTGCCTCAACCAAATCCCAACTATCAACGTTGGGTACAACAGGATAATCTCATTTTGAGTGCTATTCTGTCCTCTGTGACAGTTGAGGTTTTCTCTATTGTTGTCAATAAGAAGACTGCTCGTGACGCATGGATTGCTCTTGAAGAGTCTTTGGCTTCCCCAAACAACACACAAGTCATGGCTATACACATGGCTCTTCAGCGTCTTGAGCAGGGATCTGATGAATCTGTTCTGCGATTTCTCAATCGAGCCAAGCGGCTCGCTGACGAGATGAGTGCTTCTGGTAAACCTTTGTCTCTTAATGACTTTAATGTCTATGTTTTTCGGGGTTTAAAAGCAGAATATAAACCACTGGTGTCTTCTCTTCAAACCCGCAAAGAACCTGTTACTTTCTCTGAGTTACAGAGTCTTCTTATGAGCCATGAATTTATATATGATGATCCTGTGAAGGCATTGAATATTGATCTTCCTCCTGCCTCAATTTCGGAAAAATC
>JAKUCV010006951.1:0-62990 GCA_028386065.3 Turnera subulata | reverse complement strand
GGACCCTCTCCAACTACAAGTTGTGATGGTCATCGTTATTATGTTCTTTTTCTTGATGACTTTAGCAAATATATTTGGTTTTTCCCTATTAGCAATAAATCTGATGTGTTTAACGTCTTTTTGTTCTTTCAAAAACGAGTGGAGAAACAATTTGATTTGAAAATCAAAGCCGTTCAGAGTGATTGGGGAGGGGAATACCGAAAACTCAACAAATATTTTGCCAACAATGGCATTCAACACAGGGTTATGTGTCCTCATAATCATGAGCAACAGGGTGCCATCGAACGTAAACATCGACACCTTGTAGAGACTGGTCTTACTCTTCTTGCCACTGCTAATATTCCTAAATGTTTTTGGCATTTTGCTTTTGAAACGGCTGCCTACTTAATTAATCGTATGCCAACTTCAGTTAATGATCACCAATCTCCCTTTCAAATGTTATTCCAGCGCACTCCAGATTATTCCTTTCTTAGAGTTTTTGGTTGCCTGTGCTATCCATTTTTGAGACCATATAATAGACATAAGGTTGATTATCACTCCACCCCTTGTGTTTTCCTAGGATATAGCCCCACTCATCTAGGGTATCGTTGTTTTGATAAACACCAACGTCGGTACTATATTTCCAGACATGTCAAGTTTCTTGAACACATATTTCCCTACTCTGAAGCACAGGAAACCGTGGCTCGTTCACCTGCCTCTGATGACACCTGGACGTCTGTGCCTTTAACAGTTTTCTTTCCATCCCTACAGCAGCAAATGTCTTCAGGTACAACTCTTTTACCACAATCAACACATTCTTCTCTGCCTCCTTTATCTCCTGATCCCATGGCATCCCCAACCCCGAGACCACAGTCTCCTACATCCCCCACAACACCTCCAAGTCCTGGTTCTACTTACTCTTCTATACCTACACGGTCTAGTCCTACTCACAGCCAGCATTTCCCTTCTAATTCGTTACCTAGTCCTAGTATACCTGCTAGTCCATCCCAGAGTCCAAATCCAACTCCACCTCAGCCCGAAACTCGCATACACCCTATGACTCTTCGACCCACTAGAAAACCACCAGCACGTTATTCTCCCTCTGCTCACACTACTGCATCACACACAGACATACAGATAGAACCCACATGTTTTACTACTGCAAACAAAATGAAGGTCTGGCGGCAGGCAATGGTTGAAGAGATGAATGCTCTTATCCAAAACCAAACTTGGGAATTGGTTCCTTTTCGGCAGGGCATGAATCTTGTCGGTTGTAAATGGGTATATCGGATCAAGAAAAACTCAGATGGTAGTGTGGAACGATTCAAGGCTCGATTGGTTGCCAAAGGGTTTCACCAACGAGCGGGAATAGATTATCACGAAACTTTCAGCCCCGTAGTGAAGCCTGCAACGATCCGGCTGGTCTTATCCTTGGCTTTGTCTCGCAACTGGTCTCTTCATCAACTTGATATAAGGAATGCCTTTCTTCATGGCAAGCTCCAAGAGAAGGTATACATGGTGCAACCACCAGGTTTTGTGGACACTACAAGGCCGAATCATGTCTGTCTCTTACGCAAATCACTGTATGGACTAAAGCAGGCGCCACGGGCTTGGTACTCCCGCTTAACGGACTTCCTTCTTCACCAAGGTTTCAGAGTGTCACAGTCTGATCCCTCATTGCTAATCTACAACACCAGAGGAATTCGGGCCTTCTTCCTAATTTATGTGGATGATATAATTGTTACTGGTTCTAGTCAGGAGTTTGTAACGGATTTATTGGCACGGCTGCATCTTACCTTTGCATTGCGTGATCTTGGCACACCGGCATATTTCCTGGGCATTGAACTGCAGACCACTTCTAATGGCTTTCTACTTACACAAACGAAATACATCAGGGAATTATTAGCCAAGGCAGGGATGACAACCTGCAAGCCGGTACAAACTCCAGCATCAACGACCGTAGTTCTGCGCAAGGACGAGGGAGACTTATTACCTGATCCTACTCAGTATCGAATGCTCGTTGGATCTTTATAGTATCTAGCCATTACAAGACCTGATATTGCCTACTCTGTCAGTAAGGTTAGTCAATTTATGCATGCCCCAACTCACATTCATTTCATTGCTGTGAAACGAATTTTGCGGTATCTACAACACACAAAAACACTAGGTCTTTCCATCTATCGAACTCGCGATACGGGAATACAAGTGTTTACCGATGCGGACTGGGCAGGAAGCCCTGATGACCGAAAATCCACTGCTGGTTTCCTAGTTTACTACGGGGGTAATTTGCTCGCATGGGCTTCCCGGAAACAACGTACGGTAGCTCGATCCTCCACTGAAGCTGAGTATAAAGCTATGGCGGATGGTACAGCGGAGTTGATGTGGATTCAAAACATGTTGAAGGAGCTAGGGGTTCCAGTGTCCAAACCAATCCTCTGGTGTGACAACTTGGGAGCCACTTTTCTTAGTCATAATCCAGTGATCAAGGCACGAACAAAGCACGTGGAAATCGACTTCCACTTTGTGCGTGAACAAGTTGCCGCTGGTAACCTACAGGTTCAATTCATATCCAGTGAAGATCAACTAGCAGATGCCCTAACGAAGCCGCTATCTACAACGAGATTTGCAACAATTCGAACCAAACTCAACCTTTGCTCTGCTGGCGGCTGAGTTTGAGGGGGGCTGTTAGAGATAATGATCATCTTATGTTGATAGTGTACCTACTATGGTTTAGATTACGTTTGCTCTTGACAGTTGTAGTGCTGTAATCTTTGTAATCCTTATCACGTTGTATTCTTATCATACAAGTCTTTGTATCCTACTGTAACACAACGTATTACACTATAAGAACAACACCAGATACATCAATTGATGTATTCAATTCCCAAACCTATTCCTGTGTTCTTATAGGGTCCAGGTGCTTCGTGCGAAGTACTTTCCTCAATCCGAGTTTGTTCCAACTACTGTTTACCATGGGAACTGCTCGTCATTATGGCAGGGGGTTAGCCGAGTTTGGCCATTTTTTTACCAGGGTTGGAGTGGGGCTATTGGTGATGGGCGTACGGTGAGGTTTTGGGGGGTCAGAACCGGGCTTCATTGGCTAAGTTGGTGTGGGGCGTTGCCTCGTCTACTTCTTCTCTTTGGGTCCAGGTGCTTCGTGCGAAGTACTTTCCTCAATTCGAGTTTGTTCCATCTACTGTTTACCATGGGAACTGCTCGTCATTATGGCGTGGGGTTAGCCGAGTTTGGCCATTGGTTTACCAGGGTTGGAGTGAGCTATTGGCGATGGGCGTACGGTGAGGTTTTGGAGGGATTCATGGGTGGAGGATGTTGGGCCTCTCTCAGCACTAGCATTGGATATTATTCCGGAGGATGTGCTCTGTCTCCCTGTGGCTGATCATGTGTTGTTGTCCGGACAATGGGATTGGGCTCACTTTCAGCATCTTCTCCCGCCTTTGGTGGTGCTTAAAATTATGGGAGAGCATTGTCCTAGTCCTGCTTGTGGGGATCATACGGTGTATTGGCGGTATACGGCATCGGGGCAGTTCTCTACTCTGACGGCCTATTTTGCTACGGCGCCATCTGATGGTGCCTCGGCTGACCCTGTTTTGGCCTCCATTTGGGGTTGTCCGGGGCCGCAACGCCTCCGGACCTTTTTGTGATTGGCAGAACATGACTATTTGCTCACCAATCAGCGTCATTTCAAACGGCATCTCACGGATTCACCCCTTTGTCCTCTATGTTCTGTTAATGTGGAGTCCTCTTTGCATGTCTTGCGGGACTGTACTCAAGCTAAGGCTTTGTGGGCTACAATTTCTCCTACTTTGCCACCTGTTTTCTTCTGAGCTACCTATGTAAAGTCTTGGATTGCTGCAAATTTGAGTATGCAGGTTTCTGTGTGGGGTGATGTCCCTTGGAGATTGTGTTTTGGAGTTGTTTGTTGGCGGCTTTGGTTGTGGCAAAATGAACAAGTTTTTAGTGATGTTGGACCTCCCTTCATTCCAATGATGTTTGTCCAGTCTTACTGTCGAGAAGTGTTGCATTCTATGGCATCTATTCTTGTGCCGAACCAGGTGTCCGGTGGTCGGCCTCCGGCAGTTTGGCAGGCTCCTGTGATGGGTTGGGTCAAGTTAAATACTGATGGAGCTGTTCGTGTGTCCTCCGGTGAGGCTGCTGCAGGGGGTGTGTTGAGGGGCTCAGCGGGGGGAATGGTTGCATGGTTTCTCTTGCCGATTGGCTTCTTGCTCGATGTTGAATGCTGAGTTGTAGGGTTTGTTCGTTGGATTGAGGCTGCCTTTTGACATGGGGTTTTGGCGTGTTCTGGTGGAGGTGGACTCTTTGGACACTGTTAGGAACTTGCAGGCTTCGACACCGTCCTCCCGGCGCAGCACAGCTTTGTTGCGATCGGTGCAGGAGTTGCTCCGGTTGCCGTGGGAAGTCAAGCTCTCTCATATTTAACGTGATTCAAAATTGTGTGCTGATTGGCTTGCTAAGCAAGGCCTGTCTTTGTCGTTAGGGATAATTTATTTCCCTAAGGTACCTGTTGGTTGTCTTGGCACTGTCCTGCGTGACATTAGTGGTGCTCTTTCAAGGTCCCTGTAATGCTTTTCTCATCTGAATTCCCAAAAAAAAAAAAAGATAGAAAATCAAGACCATAGAGTATGACCATACATATTTAAGAAAACAATTACAACAGCAGAAAGTCGTCTATAAGATGCATAATGCAGCAGGCTCATGTACGTGGTGAGCTGAAAGGAGGCTCCAGCATCAGAAAATCACGGTAAGGACCCTTCCAGTTTCTTACAGTTTACGCATTTGAAATGACGCAGGAGACACTAAAGGGATCTGTGGTTGCAGTGACTAATTAATCCATAGAGTTGAATGAAGCAATATGGTGTCCACCATCCTGTCCAAGTCACCTACAACATTTAATTGGCGCAAATAGTTATTATATGTCGTACGTGCCCTTCAATTTCTTCACTCCAAGTCTCAGGATACCCGTCATGTCCACCAAAAATAGGTCACGAAAGATTCCACTAAATAAATATACATTCCGATGATCAGAAGTCTTGGAATTTTCCAGAGTGACTACTCGCCTAATCTCCACACACCGATAGGGTTTCGTTTCGTCAATTGCTGCTACGTACAAACAATGTTTCAAAACCATCCAAAGCATAGAATTTATCATTATATGACTTGTTACTTGGATCTATCATAACAATTTTTTCTTCTGTTTCTTGTGTCCAAGAAAAAGACTCTTTATGGACCCACAAACACTGCCCAGCTATGTCACGAGGTTTAGTTTGCACACCAAAATTTAAGTTATAACTTGCAAAGCCGCATTCATTAACTGTGAATGAGCTACTATACCCAATAAATTGATCTTACAGGACAGTACATAGTACTCCCTTGTAAAGTTTAGATGCGCTAAAGGATACGACATTTTAGGTGAGGTGAGGGAAACACAGGGAGTAGAAAACCTCGTGCACATTGGAGAGAACAATATGTATACATGGTTGTGTCGATCGGTTGAAACTTAAAATGTCTTATGGCGAAGTCAATTGAGTAAAAAATTAGTCAAAAATTGTCTTGATTCCATACTAGTGATCAATGTCCAAATAACAGCTACAACAGAAATGAAAAGAGAACAGAGTTGTTCACTTACAAATGTTGCTGGTACAACAGCAAGGAAAAGAGAACAGAGTTGTTCACTTACAAATGTTGCTGGTACAAATCAGTATGTAGGAGAAAAAAATGCAGAATGTAGTGAAGGCCAATTGCATATGGAGGAAACTTTGTAATCCAAGCTAGACTACATACTCAAAACAGCAGAAGAATTATGTTCTGATATGATTTCTAAAGAATTTTAATGTTAGCAGAAAAAAAAAGTATTTTAATGTATATCTAGCTTAAGGCACCAAACCAGTACTAGTGATCAATGTCCAAATAAAATAAACAGAAAGGAAAAGAACATAGTTGTTCACACACAAATGTTGCTGCAAATTTGGCATTCAGCGATAAGATTTCAGTAAGCCTGACGTGAAAAAGCAAACTACTGCTTCTATTGGAATTTTGATGATAAAAGTGATGAGTTTTTTGGTGAGCATTCTGAAATTGATGAATGCTTTGGTGATGATGCTTTATTTGGTGAAGAGATTCTGGTTGATGAGAATTTCACTGATTATAGACATGAAAATGCTATTGAATTTGTGGAAAGTAATGATTCTGGAGTTGTTGTTCGTGAGGATCTTTGTTTTGAGTTCAAAGACTACTCCAATTATAAATTAATTGATGTTGAGGGTGTGAATGATAGTTCAGGTTTGGAGCCACTTGAAATGGAGAATATTGTTGCCTTTCTTGGTGTGTTCTTGAGTGTGAAAATTTGTGAGACTTGTCAAACACCTATTCTTTTCATTTCTGAGTGTTATTTGAGAGTAAACGAAGTTGTTCAATCACTAATAGAACAATTCTGAAAGGTTCAGAGTCACTTCAGATCGATTCAGGTTTCTTGTGTTCTTGGTGTTCTTGAGGAATTCTAGAATTTCGTATAACATCGATGTTCTTGAGACAACATCGATGTTATAATCGTTCGGCAAAATCACTTGAAGTTCCAGTAGCATTTAAACATCGATGTTCTTAGTTCAACATCAATGTTCTAAGCTCTCGGCCAGATTACTTGAAGACCAGTAGCTACAAAACATCGATGTTATTGATTCAACATCGATGTTCTTGAGCTGAAGATCATTTCTTGAGAAACAAAAGCCAACAATTGGTAGCGGAGCAGCTTCGATCCTGCGTGATCAAGAAGAATGGTTTCTGATTGCGCAATTGCTACAAGGTTGAGGGAGCTTCTTCAAAATTTTGACGTCAACACAATTACCACAAAGATGTTAAGTCTGAAGCTGGAAGAAGAGTTCGGCTTGGATTTGTCGGATAGAACATCGTTTGTCATATATCAAGCGATGCTGTTCCTGGAAAGTAATGAGTTCATGAGCAATGAAAATGAGGAGAATGATGAAGATGAAGAAGATTGCAGTGACAATCCTGTGGAAGAATCAAAAACATAGGTAACGAAAGGCTTTGTTTTGAATTTGGATGATAAAAGCGATGAGTTTTTTGGTGAGCATTCTGAAATTGATGAATGTTTTGATGATGAGGTTTTGGTTGATGAGAATTTCACTGATTATAGACATGAAAATGCTATTTCTGTGGAAAGTGATGATTCTGGAGTTGTTGTTTGTGAAGATATTTGCTTGGATTTTAAAGATTACTCAAATTATAAATCAATTGAAGTCGAGTGTAGGAGTGACAGTTTAGGTGATGATGCTGTCGATGATGAGTTTGTGGAGCTTGAAATTCTGGAAGTTTTAAATGACAAGAAACAGAATTTTAACGTGAGAAAAAAGATTGAAGCATGCATTGAAGAGAAGTCATTAGAGTTCTATGACTTGTTTGATGTTTCAACGGCCAAGGAAGACAAAAGAAGATACTCTGCAAAGAGAAAGAAAAAGAATAGAAGGGATGAAGAGATTTCAAGTCTGTCCATTCAAGTATTTCCTGAGATCACAGCTCAGCTCATGGTGCAAGACAATCTGACCAAGATGGAGTGTTGGAATTGATCAGCTTGTCTTGAGTTTGTGAAGAATACAGCTTGGAAGAAGGGAAAGTCTGCAAGCATTGGAAGAGATGAAAAGCATGCAAGTTTCTGTTCTCTTTATTTGGTTCTACTTTTGTGTCTTTTGTTGTAGTGCTCTGTTATTGTCAGGTTAAGTAACATGCTTCTTAGGTTAGGGTGAGCATGCTTATTCAGTGTTTTTCAAACATGCTAAGTGCACTAGGTTCTATGTTAGTGGACTACGCTTGTGGTCTATACAAGTGGCTATTGTAATGTAGTTTTGTAGAAGTGAAAATAAGTGAAACAAAGTGAATTCAAGTAAAAACGTGGTGTTTTCACTTCAATGCAAGTCTTCAGACTTGCTCACAAAGTAAAAAAGGGATTGAGAGTTTTAGAGAAACAAATTCTACAAATTTCTGGAAATTGTTTGAATGTTCTTCATGTTCTTGGTGTGTTCTTGAGTGTGAAAATTTGTGAGACTTGTCAAACACCTATTCTTTTCATTTCTGAGTGTAATTTGAGAGTAAACGAAGTTGTTCAATCACTAATAGAACAATTATGAAAGGTTCAGAGTCACTTCAGATCGATTCAGGTTTCTTGTGTTCTTGGTGATCTTGAGGAATTCTGGAATTTCGTATAACATCGATGTTCTTGAGACAACATCGATGTTATAATCGTTCGGCAAAATCACTTTAAGTTCCAGTAGCATTTAAACATCGATGTTCTTAGTTCAACATCGATGTTCTAAGCTCTCGGCCAGATTACTTGAAGACCAGTAGCTACAAAACATCGATGTTATTGATTCAACATCGATATTCTTGAGCTAAAGATCATTTCTCGAGAAACAAAAGCCAACAGCTTCAAAAAAGTAACCTACAGAAACAATATATAGAAAGACAAATCAAATATATAGGGGGAAAAATGCAGAATGTAGTGAAGGTCAATTGCATGTCGAAGAAACTTTGTAATCCAAGAGAGACTACATAATCTAATCAGCAGAACAACTGTGTTCTGATATGATTTCTAAAGAATTTTAATGTATTTCTAGCTTAAGACATCAAAGCAGTAATACTAGTGATCAATGTCCAAATAAAATAAACAGAAAGGAAAAGAGCATAGTTGTTCACTCACAAATGTTGCTGCAATTTTGGGATTCAATGAAATCCAAGGATTTCTTCTCTCCTTACGCTGGTGAACCCAATTCGGCGGATCTCGGCTAATTCGAGGAGGTGCAAGGATTTGTGAACCCAATTCGGCCGTTGCAAACATCAGAGGGAAGGAAACCATATACTTGAATCATAATGAGGGAAAGGATTATTGGGAAAATAGACAATGCAGTTGTCCTTGTACTCTGGGAAATCCTTAGCCACTATGTAAAACGAGGATTTTGATGTAAAAAAGAGCATTCGTTCCCTCAATACAAAATCTCGTCGTGGCTTAACCCATTGGCCCTTCACTTCATCCAGCATAAGAATGCGCACAAAACCCTTTGCGAAATCTCTAAACACCAAAAATAAATGCCCCAAAGATTTCACCAAGAAATAGTCAAGCTCCCGAGAACGACCCTCCAGAAACGTGGTCGGATCTCGGCTAATCTCCTTCACGCTATCTGGTTTGGTTGCAGCAACGACTACAACCCTTCTGCCCCAAGTCAAAGCATAAAATTTGTCATTGAGGTGTACCACACTACTCTCAAACCTATATTTGCCTAATCCGATAAGAGTCCATCTGTCATCTCCCTTCCTCCACATCGCCAGCTCCCCACGAGGTGCCACCGCCATCACTGTAAAACCATCATCTTCATCACCACCAGTAGTACTCCTTTTGCGAAAACTCCAACTAACTGCAACTTCACCTGCTGCAATGTCATGGCCACAACCATCAAGTGCCTCGAGGTAATAATCAAACCAAATCTCCTTCACTCTACAATCTAGCAAGTTGAAGAAATATTTAGTTGCTAATTTTGGATAGTTCAATGCTTCCAGGGTGAGCATCACATCATCTTTCGACTGTGATTTGGAGGGTAGGGTTCTCATGAGCAAGGGCGTGGTGGCCGATAGGTCGTGAGCAGGTTGGACGGAATAAACAGTCAACTCCTTGAGTACAAACTGGTAAGAGTAGCCGTCACTATAGACTAGTGGAGGGAGGGTGAAGGATGGGACTACGGGAGGAAGGGGAGTGGAAGATCGCCATGAGCGGCAAACCGCCCTGAAACGGAGGATATCGAGGTAGCTATTCTGGAAGCAACTCCCGATCTTCTCCAAGAGCTCGATTGGAAGATTGGCCCAGCAGCTATAGCTCCTGATCTTCTTTGAGGTTGAAGCCATGGAGGAGGTTTCTATACTTTCCAGGGTTTGTTTAATTATAATGTGTACAAGAGAGCAGGAGTTTCTTTATAGGGTTAATTGACGAATACTTGGTAAGTGAGGCGGTGGAGAGATTATTGGACGGTCATAACTCATCACTACTCGGGGATTTTATACTGTCCAAAATTCACGGGGGTTTGAAGTATATAATTTTTTCTTTTCAAAACGTGGAACTCGAAAGTCACTAGTCGGCGCGGTGGAAAGTTATTGTAGTGGAAAACAACTAGTACAAAACTCGACCTTGGACGGTTAAATCAAAAATTTCTTCAGGCTTTATTTACACTAGTTTCCATTATTCAACCAAAAAAAAAAACTACTATTGATTAATGAATTTGCTTGTATATGACTTGTTACTTGGATCTATATTCATAGCACTTTTTTCTTCTGTTTCGTGTGTCCATGAATAAGATTCCTAACGGACCCAGTAAACACTGCCAAGCTATAACTGATAGCCCCACAAATCTCACAGGACAAACTAGTGTACGCAGTACTCCCTTGCATAGTTTCTGTACCAAAGGATACGTAGAAATTACGGAGAAACCTCCTGCATGTCTATCTCTGTTTGCCAATATGGAGAGAACAATATGTATATATGGTTGTGGAGGTGCAAACAATTCCTAGGAAACATAACCAGCTTAAATTGTCTCGATTTAATATAGTGAAGCAAAATTTTGTCAAGTGCAGAATTCTTTCTCATACTATTATAATTGCCATATGTCAAACTGTACCTTTTCATTTGGTTCTTTTTCTTTCTTTTTTTTTTCGTAATGATGTTTTATACTTTTAGTTGTTCTTTCATTGACTTAAAATCTTATTTCTATCAAATGTTCTGCTCTTGATTTATTTGGTACTGTTTCATTTGATTCTAATGGTTCTCCTTACCGTCGGGAAGATGCAGAAATCTCCTCCATGAACCGTAAGATGGCAGGTAATATTTTTTTCCCTAATAGGAGTGATAGTTGGCACTGGTTGGTGCAAAAGGAAGGGGACGTAGGTTATCTGGGTTAAATCTGGCTGTTTGTATATTGACACTCTTACACATATTTCATGCCTCCCCTGGCTCTCCCTAGCTAGTCCCTCCTAATGTGGAAAGTTTCCTGTGATCAACAATGAGGTTTCTACGTACAAGGTCCACCCTTCTTTTCCGCAACATACTCCAGCCGGAGGATTTTTTATGTCCCTTCTGTAATGAACGTAGGAACTAGCAAGCTCATGCATGTCAGATCTTTGTTTGCCAATGGAGAGAACAATGTGTATATATAAATGGCTGCAAACCAATCCTATATGTATAAAGCATGACCACCTTAAAATATTGAAACCTAAAATGTCTTATGGCAAAGATGATTGAGTAAAAAATTGGTCAACAATGTTTTTATTTGATACTAGTGATGATCATTGTCCAAATAACAGCAGCTACAACACAAAGGAAAATTGGACACTAGGATTTCTGCAATTTTGCTGCAATTTTGGAACTTAGTGAACACGTTCTTCTCATCCTACTACGTACCTATTAATTACTCCTCCTGGGCAAGGCATTTCTTCTCATCCTACTACATCCTCGTGATTTGTGGACCCAATTTGGCCGTTGCAAACAACAGTGGGAAGGAAACCATGTATTTGAATGGAAATACTGAGGGAAAGGGTTAGCTCTTTTATTTCTTCTTATCCTACTACATCCTCGTCATTGGTGCTCTTTTAGCTCTCGCTACGGCTATTGGGGCACCAATAGGCCAAGTAGTTCCCACAGTAGGCCTATTGGTGCGATATTTGGGCGTCATTGGTGCGCTTTTAGCCCTAGGTCTATTTGTGCACCGTTGGTGAGCTTTAAGCCTTTGGTGGGCCTATTGGTGCGCCATTGGTGCTCCATCAGCCCTCCCTAGTGCTATTAGTGCACTAGTAGGCCAATTAGTGCCCACAGTTGGCCTAATTGTACGCCATTGGTGCTTTTAGCCCTTGATAGGCCAATGGTGCGCCATTTGTGCGCCATTGGTGCATTTTTAGTCCTCAGTAGGTCTATTGGTGCTCCATTGGTGCGATTTTAACTGTCGAAAGATCTATTGGTGCGCCATTATTGCTCTTTTAGCCCTCACTAGGGCTATTGGCGACCCAATAAGCCAAGAAGTGCCCACATTAGGCCAATTGGTGCGCTGTTGGTGTGCTTTTAGCCCCTGGTAGGGCAATTGGTGCGCTTTTAGCCCTCGGTAGGCTACTGGTGCACAATTGGTGCTCTTTTAGCCCTCTCCAGTCCAATTGGGGCACCATTAGGGCAAATAGTTCCCACAATAGGCCTATTGGTGCGCTATTGGGGCGCTTTTAGCCCTCAGTAGGCTATTGGCGCGCAATTGGTGCTCTTTTAGCCCTTCCTAGGCCTATTGGGGCACCATTAGGGCAAATAGTTATCACAGTAGGCCTATTGGTGCGCTTTTAGCACTAGGTAGGCCTATTGGTGCGCCATTGGTGCGCTTTTAGCCCTCGGCAGACCTACTGGTGCTTTATTGGTGCTTTTTTAGCCCTGGCTAGGACTTTTGGTGCATCAATAGGCCAAATAATGCCCACATTTGGCCAATTAGTGCGCCATTAAAAAGCCATTTGTGCGCCATTGGTGTGCTTTTAGCACATGGTAGGCCTATTGGTGCGCCATTGGCACGCTTTCACTCTCGTTAGGCCTATTGGTGCACCATTGGTGCCCTTTTTGCCCTTGTTAGGCCTATTGTGGCACCAATAGGCCAAGTAGTCCCACAGTAGGCCTATTGGTGCGACATTTTGGCACCATTGGTGTGCTTCTAGCCCTCGGTAGGCCTATTTGTGCGGCATTGGTGTGCATTTCGCGCCTGGTGGCCTATTTGGGCGCCATTGGTGCGTTTTTAGCCCTCGACAGGCCTATTGGTGCGCCATTGGTGCATTTTTAGCCCTCGGTAGGCCTATTGCTGCGCCATTCGTGCACGTTTAGCGCTGGCAAGGCCTATTGGTGCACCAATAAGCCAATTAGTGCCCATAGTAGGGCTATTTGTGCGTCATATGTCCTTCATTGGTGCGCTTTTAGCCCACGGTAGGCCTATGGGTGGGCCATTTGTGCACCATGGTGCGCTTTTAGCCCTCAGTAGGCCAATTGGTGTGCCATTGGTGCCCTCTTGGCCCACGATAGGAATATTTGTGCGTGATTTGTGCGCATTGGTGCGTTTTTAGACCTCGGTAGGCCTATTTGTGCGCGATTTATGCGCCATTGGTGCACTTTTAGCCCTCAGTAAGCCTATTGGTTCCCCATTCGTGCTCTTTGAGCCCTCCCTCAGCCTATTGGTGCACCATTCGGCCAATTTTTGCCTACAGTAGGCCTATTGGTGTGCTTTTAGCATTCTGGTCGGCCTATTGGTGCGTCATTGGTGCTCTTTTAGCTCCGACTAGGTCTATTGGTACACCAATGGGCCAACTGGTAGGGCTATTGGTGCGCCATTTGGGCGCCATTGGTGCGGTTTTAGCCCTCGACAGGCCAATTGGTGCACCATTGGTGCGCTTTTAGCCCTCGGTAGGCCTATTGTTGAGCCATTAGTGATCTTTTAGCCCTCACTAGGCCCATTGAAGCACCAATAGGCCAAGTAATGCACACAGTAGGCCTATTGGTGCAACATTTGGGCACCATTGGTGGGCTTTTAGCCCTCGATAGGCCTATTTGTGCGCCATTGGTGCACTTTTCGCCTTTGGTAGGCCTATTTGAGCGCCATTGGTGCTCATTCAGCCCTCACTAGTGCTATTAGTGCACCAATAGGCCAGTTAGTGCCCACAATAGGCCTATTGGTGCGCCATGGGTGCATTTAGCCCTCGGTAAGCCTATTGGTGCTTTTAGCCCTCGGTAGGCCTATTGGTGCGCCATTTGTGCATTTTTTGCCCTCGGAAGATCTATTGGTGTGCCATTGTTGCTTTTTTATCCCTCGCCAGGCCTATTGGCGCCACAATAAGCCTTATAGTGCCCACATTAGGCCGATTGGTGGGCTGTTCGTGCATTTTTGGCCCTCGGTAGGCCTATTGGTGCGCCATTAGTGCGCTTTTAGCCCTCGGTAGGCTATTTCTGTGCAATTGGTGCTCTATTAGCCCTCGCTTGGCGTATTGGGACACCATTAGGGCAAATAGTTGCCACAGTAGGCCAATTGGTAGGCCTATTTGTGCACCATTGATCCGTTTTTAGCCCTCGGTAGGCCTATTGGACGTCGTTGGTGCGCTTTTAGCCCTTGGTTGGCCTATTGGTGCGCCATTGGTGCTCTTTTAGCCCTCACTAGGACTTTTGGTTTACCAATAGGCCAAATAATGCCCACAGTAGGCCTATTGGTAAGCCATTAGTGCGCCATCTGTGCGCCGTTAGTGCGCTTTTAGCCCGCCATTGGAGCTTTATTTTTGCCCCCTATAGGCCTATTGATGCACTAATAGGCCAATTAGTTCCCACAATAGGCCTATTGGTGCGCCTTTAGCCCGTTGCGCACCAATAGGTTTATTTGTGCGCCATTTATGCGTCGTTGGTGCGCTTTTAGCCCTCGAACCATTGGAGGCTCACCATCGGAGGACCCGCACCAGCATTTGCATACTTTCCTCCAATATTGTGACACTGTTAAGATCCGGGACTACAGTGATGATGCCAAGCGACTTCGCCTATTTTCATACTCATTAAGGGATAAGGCTCAAAAGCGGTTATCTAGCCTCCCTGCCCATAGCATTAGCTCTTGGTCTGAGATGGAGACTGCGTTCTTGAGGAAGTATTTTCCAAAGGGCAAGCAGACTAAACTTCGGTTGGAGATACAAGGATTCCAACAAAGGGCTGACGAGTCTCTCATGCAAGCTTGCGATAGGTATCATGATCTGATTGCAATGGTGGCCATACCTTCCAAGATTGCCCGCAGTTGATGGCCGAAGAAGCTCATCACATTGAACGGCAGTAGAGTACATATCAGTAAGGGGGAACCAATATTATCAGCAAAATCGGCCTTAAAATTAGGGGCAACATGGCTGTCAAAGGAAAGAGCAACAAAATCCACCTCAGGATATGATGAGCATGCTTAAGGCTATCATGGATTCTCAAAATAAATTGGCAGAAGATGTACAACAAATCAAGGCCCACACAAAAATCCTTGGTAATCAGATAGCCCAGCATGCCCAACAGCTCAGGAACACTTAAGGGCAGCTACCAGGTCAACCGGAACAAAATCCTAAGGGACAGTGCAACGCCGTTACCCTGTGCAGTGGCAAGGAACTGCAGTAGAGTGGTTCGCCAACCTACAGTCAAAAAGGATGAAGGAGCAAGTTCGGCAGCTTCTTAACCTCAACCGCAGACCTCTAAAGGGAAGCAAAAGGTGGAAGAAAAGATTGAAGTGCAGCCATATATGCCTCCTCTTCCATACCTCGAAGTTTACAAAAACACAAAGCTTGATGCTAAATTTCGGAAGTTTGTGGAGATGTTGAAAAAAGTGTGCATCAATGTAACTTTTACTGAGGTGATTACTGAGATGTCGAGCTATGCCAAGTTCCTAAAAGACCTGGTATCGAAGAGGAGAGCTATATGGCAACCGCAGGGGCTATTATTGATTTCTCACAAGGCAAGCTGAAGTTACAGGTTGGAAATGATTTTGTGGAGTTTAATATCCGAGAGGCTACCTAGAATGAATTCAGTGCAAACATGTGCTATAAAGTTGATGCATTAACGGACATGGTAGCAAGGGAGATTCACCAAGAAGGCCCACTCTGTGACC
Organism: Turnera subulata; assembly: GCA_028386065.3. Taxonomy (NCBI): domain Eukaryota; kingdom Viridiplantae; phylum Streptophyta; class Magnoliopsida; order Malpighiales; family Passifloraceae; genus Turnera; species Turnera subulata. Next base: position 47,298 of record JAKUCV010006951.1, on the reverse strand, counting down.
CAATCGATGCACTGTTGACTTCCCTTATTGATGGTGCATAACAAGAGGGACAAAACGCTCCAGAATTTACTTGCTTGATCGAAGGGGACGTACTAGAAACAATACAACAAGTTTATAAGCTCGAAACTCTATCACAGAGTGACCCTGTTGATGACCATGACCTCAAAACAAGAATCCAACCAGTAGTCCAAGTCCTTCCTCATGGAGTAGTGAAGTTAATTGATGGCAAGCCTGAACCATTCAGGGTCATTCTGTTCGCGTTTTAGTGTTCAGTATTGTGGTCCTTAACCCACCCATTCTGCCCTTATCTATTACACATGCTAAATTATAAGTTTGGGGGTGTCCTTTCTTCTCATGTTATCTTGCTCTTTCCTGTTTTTATGGTTTATGTGTGTTTTATTTGTTGTTGCTTTGTTTCCCCGTTTTTATGTTATTTTGGTCCAGTGAGGACACTGGTTTATTTAGGTTTGGGGAAGGCAAATTTGCAATTTGTGGCGTTTGTTAACTTTATGCATGAACTTATGTTGCATGAGCCAGAGTATTTTATATTATTATTATGAATGTCTGTTTGTTTCAATTTGTACGGTACGACTCTGTTCAGTTTAGCATTGGAAAAGCTATTCTTTTATCTATTTTTGAACTTACACTGAATCAGGTCCTTAAGTACACACTAAATACCACTTGATAATTCTGATTCCTGATCACATTTAGCCAAAATGATGCTCTTAGGTTTTGGATAGCTTAGATATTCTAAAATTTCTAAGGAAGGAGAAACAATTATCCTAGAACATCTCTTACACTTTCATTGAGGCGAAATTTTTAGCACAATCTTAACCAGAGACATGATTTAGGCCATTCTTGATTTACACTCACACTTAAACCTTACCCTACCCTTGATCAAGTTACCCTTTGTTAGACCCTTTGAGCCTACTTTAGATGGTCATACGTTCTTTCGTTACCCACAACAACCACCTCACACCTTTGCAGCCACTTACATGACCATCTTGTGCCTGATCAGCACAATTTTTCCTTGAAATTAACCCATACCCTTCTGTCAATATTATTGATTCCAAACACTTGCACAGTAGTTCACTAAGAGCATTGGACCGAAAATTTCAAATCCAACAGACTCGCCATGTTTAAAATTTATGTGAAGAGAACACTTGCTGGAGTACCTGCTTACTCAACACATCGAAAAAAAAATATGAAAAAAAAGGAGAAAGACTGAAAAACATGAAATGCAAAAAAAAAAAACAAAACAAAAAAAGTGTGTGCATTTGAGTTGAGCAGGACAGATTATTCAAGGAACATTACTGCCAAAGAACAGGGTCAGTCTGTTGAAACATCAGTTGCTATAATTTTGCAAGATTTGGATTCAGTAATTTGACAGACTTTTGAACACTATTCCCCCTTCATTCACAACACAAACTTAACCTCGTTTCAACTCTTTATTAAGTCTTATTGATCTCTGATTGTTGATATGTGCCCATTAGTGGAGATGTGAGTTTTGAGTTGCTTATGGGATATTGCTTCTAATTGTTCGATTTCTAAGCATATCTTTTGAAGGGCTGATTGGACTGAATGTTTGTGAAGGAATTTGAATCTTGATTGTGTGTAATTTGGTGAGCTTTGGACCTGAGAATTTTTATGAACAAACTTTTCGAAGATAGACTTTTCTAAGGCTAAATTACAGGTTGCATTTGAACAGGGTTACGCTCAGTGGCGGATCCAGAAATATTTTTCAGTGTAGGCAAAAAAATTAAACTGTAAGTAAACATTCTAACCCATAAATTAATTACAGTACAAAATACTCCCTTTCTTCCATAATATTTAATGTTTTTTTCGCAACCTTTAAAATGTAATTAATATTAGTCTAGTTAATAAGAATGTTAATAATAATGAACTAATATCCTTATATAGATTTTTTATTAAAAAAATTTTCCTGTCTAATTATTTAATGAAGGATTATATTGAAAATTAAATAATAAATGACTCATAGAATTTCTAAAGCGTTTAAAAAATTAAAACAAAAAAAAAATTACAACTAACTTATATATAGATTAGAGAGTACTAAAATTAATTAAATACTACAATTGCTCCCCATGTATCCTCATATTTTGAAAATGGTGAATAATTCATTTATTTTTAATACAAGCAAGTACTTCTTGAGAATGTAATTGAGTAATTATTTAATAGTCAATCCAATTACGACTTTTGATCATTAGGGTGATATTTAGAAATTTTTTTGTTTACATCAACTAAACCATTAAAAAAGTATAAATGCAAACTTAAACAATAGTGCCCAATACGAGCTGCATTAAGAGTAGACTTCTAAGTACTAACCGCAATCTCTAGCCTGATCAATATTGGTAAGAGAATAAAATTTCATACCTATCTTAATCTACCTATGGAAAAAGATATTAAAATTGACTAGTTTACAAATTTATATATGACAATTTAGAAAGTCAAATCAAAACAAAACTAAAAGAAAACTAAAAAGAATGATTATAATATCTTTTTTTATCAACGACTATAACAACGAACCTAAATAATCAATGAAAGACTGAAGCTTGTAAAAACAGAAACTAAGAAAATGGAATTTTTGAGTGGTGGGATGGCGGCGTTAACAAAATTCTTAAAGATAATAGATTTTGTTTCTAACAATAAAAAGATTTACGATTTGAATAAGGGACCAAATCAGTTTTAAAATTTTATTGACTGGTGAAATAAGTTAACGATCTTTTGGGCTTCCCTAGTTAATAGGATAATACTATGTTTAATGAGAATCCAGTGTGGGCAAAATAGGCCGGTTAGATTTTTTTGGTCAAGAATTAATTGGAGAAATACCCTTTCTATAGATACCAGTGTAGTCGCTTGCCTACAGTGACTACACTATGTATCCGCCACTGGTCACGCTGGTACAGGTTTGAATAGACAACTTCCTTGTGCATATCCTATCCTTTTTCTTGTTTTTTCATGTTTAGCTTCGCTTGGGGACAAGCAAAATTTTAAGTTTGGGGGAATTTAATACGTGTGCATATCATATATTATTTTGGAGCATAAAATACTCCTTTGCCCAAGCATTTAGTTAAGATCATGCATGTTATTTATAGTTTTAGCTTGTTTTCAACTAGTTTCGCATCCACTTATTAATTTATGCTTTTCAGGTACCTTTGCTGCAAAATGGCTTGAATTTCGAAGAATTGAAGTACTTTGAAGAATTCTGGAAAGTTTGGGGCCAATTCATGAAGATTTCTTGACGATGAGTTTTCATCAGCGTCACACCGTTGAAACCCGCGGACCAGAATCTGGAGCCTTATAATCCAAGCAACAGAAGGATTACTTGTTGGCTAATTAATAAGACAACCACCGACTTGTTGCCTCTCCTATGGAAATAAGAGGCACTTTTGTTGCGCCAAAAGAAGAAGAACTCTTAGAAGAATTGATTCCTACTTTTTAGTTGTCTTAGCTAGATTCTAGGAATAAAAAGTCTAGGGTTTTACTGCAATAAAAAGGTGTCGACAGCAGCAGAAGAGACGCTTTTCCTCTGGCAAATCGTCGACAGCAGCTGGTGGAGAAGAAGCTCTCTAGTCTATTTTCTTTTGTCCTTTATGTCGGTTTGTATCATGAACAAATCCTCCATTGTTGTTGTCTTTCTAGCTATGAACTAAACTCTCTTTTCTAGGTCAAGAGGGATGTAGTTGCTTGATTTCTTTTATGGTTTAATTAGTCCTCAAGCAATTTTCTTATTTGTGTTCTTGATTGTTTTGTGTGAGCTTTATTCAAGGATTGAGACTGGCCATCTTTAGTTCTTGCCTTAGGATTTAAATCAAGTACAGACAGGAGAAGTTTAAATCTAGAAAAATACAAATCAACCTTAATCAAGAGACTGAAAGGTAATAGATTATTGTGGAAGTAGTAACAACACAAAACATCATTGCTCCTAGGAATAGGTTTGATCCACGACAGTGGTAAGATTGACCTATGAGACGAAATTATACCTTCAAAAGTCGATAATTTCACTATAGGTTGTTACCCATCAAGAAAACGAATAGAAACTTGTAGGTTTTTAGCGAACAGTGTCACTCCGTTCGCGGACACGGAATAGAGTCACCCTATTAGCAGAATCTAGAGGATAATTAGGGCATAAAAGGATAGAGTAAAGAACCCCGATTGATCTAGACTTTCTCACATCTGATATATTCATACTATTTACGATTTAATTTTGTTTAATTAACTATTGAATCGTAATTTTATTTTATAATATCCAAATCTTCATTATTTTACTGTTTTCAGCCTAACGGAGAGAGTCTGTTGATTAGTTATTTTACCTAGTCCCTATGGATACGACCTTGTGTGCTACTTCGATCTGTGCGCTTGTAGATTTTTTTCCACATCAGAGAACAATGTGTATACATGGTTTTGTCGATCGGTTGAAACTTAAAATCTCTTATAGCGAAGACGATTGAGTAAAAAAGTAGTCAAACGTTGTCTTCATTCGATATATACACCTGATCAATGTCCAAATAACTGCTACAACAGAAATGAAAAGAGAACAGAGTTTTTCACTTACAAATGTTCACTTACAAAGAGGATTTCTTCTCATCCTACTACGTAAGTACTAGAATTTGTGATTTGTGGACCCAATTTGGCGGTTGCAAACAGCAGCAGGAAGGAAACCATGTATCAGAATCAAAATAATGTTCAAGGAAAGGATTATTAGGACGATAGATAGTGCAGCTGTCCTTGTACTCTGGGAAATCTTTAGCCACAATGGAAAACGAGGATTTTTCCGTAACAAAGAGCAATCGTTCCCTTAATCCACCATCATCATCTCGTGGTGGGTCAACCCATTTGCCAATCACTTCATCCAGCATAAGAATGCCCACATAAATCTGTTCATGTTCTTGAAACACCAAAAATAAATGCCCCAAAGATTTCACCAAAAAAACAGTTACGGTCCATTAACGTTGTGGCGTCTCGGCTAATCTCCTTCAAGCTATCTGGTTGGGTTGCATCAATGGCTAAAACCCTTTCGGTCCGAGCCTCCAAAGCATAAAATTCCTCAATGAAGTATACAACACTGTCATACACATATTTGTCTAAAACGATAACCGTTCGATCAAAACCATAAAATTTATCACCGAGGCGTACAACACTAAAAAATGAATAATCGTCTAATTCGATAATAGTCCATCTGTCATCTCCCATCCTCCACTTTGCCAGCTTCCCAGGTGCCGCCACCATCACTGTAAAACCATCATCATCATCACCATCAGCAGTACGCCTCTGGTGAACGGCAACCCGTCTTGTTTCAATATCCAAACCATCAACTGCCTCGAGAAAATAATCAAACCAAATCTCCTTCACTCTAAAATCCCGAGTGTCCAACAAATATTTGGTTTTTAGTTGGGGATAGTTCAATGCTTGCAGGGGAGTCACATTATCCTCATCCGATTTGGATTTGGATCTCGATCTGGATTTGGGTTTGGATTTGGAGGGTAGGGTTCTCAAGAGCAAGGGCGTGGTGCCCGAGAGGTCGTGAGCAGGTTGGATCAAATAAACAGCCAACTCTTTGAGTACATACTGGTAAGAGTAGTGGTTACTATAGACAAGTGGGGGGAGGGTGAAGGATGGGACTACGGCTTGCTTTGAATGATGGGATTCCCACGATGGAGGCACTTAGGCAGAGAGGTATTTTATCCTTAGCCAACTCTATTTGTTGTCTTTGTAATGCTAGTTTGGAAACGAGGGACCATCTCTTCTTACACTGCCAATTTTCTCATAAAATTTGGAGCAAATTAAGTAAGTGGTGGGGTGTTGTGTGGTGTGTGCCGGCAAATTTGGTTGATTTCGTGACTCAATGGCCCTTCTTATGCCCTCACTCTCCAAGCAGGGCCTTATGGTTCCTTATTGGTCTATCATCGATTAGGGCTATTTGGTTGGAAAGAAATAGAAGAGTTTTCCACAAAGTTGCTGCAGATGTGGATAGAGTAGTTGACCTGATTCTGGTGCACTCCACTTCCTGGATAAAGGCTATACAACCGAATTTTCCTTACTGTGTATCCAATGTTATCTCAAATGCTGAAACAGTGAGGTCTTGGTGTGGACCACGCCGCAATTTTTCGTTACTGGATCTTCCTCCTTAAGTAGAATGGGGTTTCTGTGTAGGCAGTGGAGTGGGGTTTCTACAGGGTATTCTTGTAAATATGTGTTAAGGGATTGCATGAACTTTGTAACATTTTCCCATGTTTATAAATAAAATCGATCGTTTGCATCAAAAAAAAAAAAAAAGGATGGGACTACGGGAGGAAGGGGAGTGGAAGATCGCCATGAGCGGCAAATCGCCCTGAAACGGAGGATATCGAGGTACCTATTCCTGAAGCAACTCCCCATCTTCTCCAACAGCTCGATTGGAAGATCGGTCCAGCAGTTATTCTTTATGGTCTTTCTTGATACGAAGTTATTCTTTGAGGTTGGAGCCATGGAGGAGGTTTCTATACTTTCCAGGGTTAGGGTTTGTTTAACTATAGTGCGTACAAGAGAGCAAGAGTTTCTTTATAGGGTTTGACAAATACTTGGTAAGTCAGGCCGTGGAGAGATTATGGGTCGTCATTCATCGGGAAATTATGGACCTTGTTATGGGAATTTTATATAACAAGGTCCAAAATCCACGCGGGTTTTTAAATTGGCTAGAAAAAAAAAAGGATTTTAAAAGTTCAGTAGTCTATAGTAATATATTTTCATCAAAAAAAGTCTATAGTAATATATTACATCAACTTGACGATGTACGCAACTCATCCTCTATTTTTTTTTTTCTTAATATGAGTATCTCTGTTCGATAAGCTAGACTAATCTCATCCTCTATTTACTTAACAAACCAAAAAAAAAAGAACAAAATTCTGGAGATTAAAATATTGACATAGAGGATCATAGAACAGAGCAGTGAAAGGAACATGGTCATTATTTTTTTGTTTTACATCAATCCAACAACCCCGTGGTTGCACAAATATTTGTGTCATATGAGCCACAAATATTTTCCCAGTTTTCTTTCTTTTGGTCAAAGTTTTCCATGTATAGGATGATCCAGCGGCGTGATATCGGATCAGTGCCTTTAACATTTCCACCCATCTGATCAAACCCTTTTTTTTTTGATACTAGAAGAGTGTCCCCGTCAACAGGAGACATCTGATCAAACCCTTTTTCTGCTTGCAAAGAACACGCAATACTATATTAATTTTAGTTTTTTTTTATACGAATATATTAATTTTAGTTGCAGAGAAGAACATGTCCGAGGAGGGACAAGTGATTGCCTGCCGCGACCTGCGAACGTGGCACCACCAGATGTCTGAGGGACCAGAGTCCAACAAACTGGTGTGTATCATTTTAACTAAGCAAACCCTCTTGCTTATTTGGCGTTGGTTTCATGTTCCTTTGACTCTTTGGTCTGTAGTTTTTGTACGTACATAGTCCTTTTCTGCATTTATCGGCTTGCTTTGCCTGATTTTATTTGCTGGGTTCTTTTTTTTATTATTGGATTAGATTGTGGTGGGTTTTACTGCTTCATGTTGTGAACCCTGTAAGTTCATGGCCCCTGTTCTTGATGAGTTGGCTAAGAAGTTTACCAATATCATTTTCTTGATGGTGGATGTGGATGAATTGAAGGTAATTAATTGCATATTCAAACTTCTTCTTTTTCTCTTTATTCTCTAAGGCCGTTATATTGTCTTTTAGCCTGTTGTTGTGGATTGCGGAGTGGACTCAACGCCCACTTTCATATTCATGAAAGATGGACGCATAGTGGATAAGTTTGTGGGTGCTGCTAACAAAGTGGAGCTGCAGAAGCTCACAGAAACACACGCAACAGTAGTGGTAGCAGTGGCATGATCGATGTACGGAGGAATTATGAACTTATTGCCTTTTAATTAGCACTTTATGCTAGTTAGGATACCTCCAGAGAGAGTTTGTTTCTTTCTATATATGCGTCTATGTCTGACCACAGGATTTTATTAGGTCTGAATCTATCTGTACTTCCTCATCCTGCAACAAATAGTTCATGGCTTCATGGTAGACACCCACTTCTCCTCTGGCCAGAACCTGCAGCCTCAACTCCAGTCATCCTCGCATCTTGGTCTTCTATCTCTACTTCTGTATGCATTCACATTTTGATATCTAATTCAGTCCAAAACTCAACAATCATTAAATATTTAGTCATTTATCCGGAGTATGATGATTGACGTTTTAGTTGTAATTGTGCCTTTACTCTCTACGAGTAGAAGCCTTTTGCAGCAAAGTAGTATCCATTAGCATTCAGTTAATCCCTCTTTTGAGTTGCTTCAGATCTGATTTCAAGGAAGATATGCTTTCTCACATCCTAGGTCTTCTCTTTCTTGCAAGAAGCCTATAATATATTCTAAACAGGATTATATATTCTATAGGAAATCAGTTCAAAGAGAAATTATATATATATATAAAAACAAACAGTTGTTGAACGAAGAACAGTTGTGATAAAAAATAGTGTCTGGCACACTCCAACAAGAGAAAGAAAAAAGAAACTAAATTTAACGTAACATTTAAAAATTTTCATAGTTGGCTCATATGAATATCAATATCCCATACTTCAGCTTTCCTCCAATGGTTGGGGTCTCATTCCTTTGAATGTTACCAAGCTAGATTGATATGCAACAGAAGTACGCTTGCCATTCCGCCCAACACATGCCTCTGGGCCCTTACTTTTTTCACGAATGTAGTAAATAAATGCACTACAATTTTCCCAACAAAGCCAAATCTTTTGTCCATGCAATGAAATAGACCTAACCGTAAGTTTTCTTCTCATTTCTGGATTTTCTTTCAAGAATGGCAATGGAATTATTGTCTTCGTACCATAGAACTTACCTTCCAGACAGTCTTTCATCCCCAATACATGCAGCTCATCGTTTGCTAGAGCAACGAGGTATGGCCATTGGCGGACGCCGCCAAGAGCGAAGGAAACAGCAGAGCCATCCGGGAACACAGACCTCGGCACGAGTTTATGACCACGGAAACTCTCGGTATCCAGATCAAATGACATTACCTCGTGATCCCGTGATTGAATCTTGCTTATTTTCGCAATATGAACAACTCCTTCTGTAGCCCATGCCTCGAGAAGATCATTTTTCTCAAAGCTTTCAAGATGAGTAAAATCAACATGTTTCCACGATGGCTTGTCCTCGCTACCTAATACAAGAATTTCAATACCTCCATTACCGTTTCCAGTAACATCAGAGTCATATATAGAGACCAACTTGTAAAATCCTGAAGTGGGAGCAAAACCAAACCGCACTGCTCGATTCCTTTTATGTTTGGGAGAAAGACTGGCTGTGAATTGCTAGGGGAGTATTTCTCTTTACTCAGATGGGTTAGTATCTCAATGATGAATTCCATTGGGAGAGAGATTGGTTGTGGATTGCCAGGGGAGTATTTCTCTCCTTTGCTTTCAATATTTCTTCGAGTAGCCACATTTTGACCCATACTTCACTGCACTTTGCTCCTGGTTATGTTTCACAGTTTGTTAAAGATATGACAAGACTAAAGAAGAAACAATCTTAATTAATCGATTGAGGATTTGTATATCTAAACTATCTTCATATCAAAATCAACAAATTGTTTCTCTTTAATATTGAAGATATGAATATCCTAATCAACAAATAGAAAGAAATTACTGAGAGTTATTTATTCCTCATTTTTTCCCAACAAAATTATCATTAGTATAAAATAAAACGACAAACTAGCTTCAATCTGGAAAAAGATTAAACCAAGTACCATAGAATTTCTATATATATATATATATATACTACTTTTCTTCGTAGTGAAGGCTATTAGACAAAGTAATTAAACAAAAGAAGCAGATCTAAGGTTTGTAAGAACTAGATTTAGGGTTTATGATGCCAAACAATTACACTTTTGAAATAGATTCATAATATGTGCAAGTTTAAAAAGCAATATAGCATCAAAAAAATTTAAAAGGTAATAGATGTTCACATATCTTGTGATGTAGGTTTGTTACAGTAGATATATTAAACAAAGTAACAACTTAAGAAGTAGATATATAAGGTTGGTAAGAACTAGAATTAGGGTTTATGAAAGTGAAATAACTAAACTTTTGAAATAGATTCATAATAGGTGTGAGCTTAAAAGTGATAGGTGTTCATCACATACCTTGTGACGCAGCTGTGTTTGTTAGAATAGATATCTTGCAACTTCCGATTCAGCTTTGGTGGATCTGTGATAACCAAAGTAAGAAGTGAGTGGTTATTAAACAAATAGAAAATCTAGGGTTTGTGGTCGGCATATATATAATCACTCTTTCAAAATTAAATTCATAACAATGAAGCCTAAAAGTGAGTTCGTGGATCAAATATATACCTTGTGATGTAGTTACGACTTGTAATCTAATTTAGATAACAAAAACGACTATTGTATCCATTATTATGAAAAAAATTATATAGATACATATATTTTTTATATTGTAATAAATATTTTATGGCAGAAAAAACACAAAGCTCTGTAACTCGTCCGCATTTTATTTTAAAGAAACCCTTATTAAGGTTTCTTTGGACTGACCTACAGAATAACCTTGCGGTTGGATCGAAAGCACATAGCCAAAAAACTTATAACTTATGTTTGAGTTTATTTGGTAATCAATCACTTGATGCATATAGAAACTTATGTTTAACTATTCCAAAAAAAAAAACTTATGTTTAACTTTACTAGTTTTTTCTACATGACAGACGCACGTTGTACGGAGATTTTTTTTTTTGGTAGAAGAGATGAGCATTGCATTACTTAACTAACTGAAGCCCACGATGAGGAGCAAGCATCCTCATGCAATAAGGACCCTTCCAATTTTTGACGGTTTTACAGACAAAGCCATCACCGTTCATGGCTTCATTCTCCTCTAGGGGACCTAATATCGTCGCGGAATCAATCCTCAAGGTATGTTTCATTGGTTGTAATTCTCCCATTGCTTAACCCTTTTTTGCCAACTAATTAGTTCAGGAAACATAACCCTTTATTTTTCAAATTTATTTGCTGTCCTCAATATGTCAGCCTGATATTACTGCTCCGGGAGTTGATGTTATTGCTGCTGTTAGTTTAGCAGTGTGTCCAAGTGGACTGCCTACAATACAGAGTCCGGAACCTCCATGTCTTGCCCTCATGTCTCTGGCATTGTGGGTCTTTTAATTCCATATATATGTATGCAGCAGAAACACGAGACAACACGGGCAACGCTATACATATCCTGGATTCATCCAATCTAGGCTCACAGGACAACCTAGTGTACATAGTACTACTCCCTTGTAACGTTTTTCTGTGCCAAAGCATACGACTATTTAGGTGAGGTGAGGGAAACACAGAAAGTAGAAAACCTCGTGCACGTTGGAGAGAACAATATGTATATATGGTTGCATGTGTCTATCGGTTGAAAACTTAAAATGTCTTGTGGCAAAGACGATTGGGTAAAAAAGTAGTAAAAATGATTCCCAAAAATGATTGTAGGGGAAAACAATTAGTACAAAACTCAGCTTGGATGGTTAAATTAAAGATTTCTTCAGGTTAAATTTGCTTGTATATGACTTGTTACTTGGATCTATATTCATAGCAGTTTTTTCTTCTGTTTCGTGTGTAGAAGAATAAGACTCCTAACGGACCCAAAAAAACACTGCCAAGCTATGCCACGAGTTTTGGTTTGCACACCAAAGTTTCAAGTAAGTGATAACTTGTTCAAGCCGCATTCATGGTGGATGGGCTGCTATACCCCAATAAATCTCACAGGACAACCTAGTGTACGTAGCACTTCCTTTGTACAGTTTCTGTACCAAAGGATACATAGAAAGTATGTAGAAACCTCGTCCATGTCTGTCTCTGTTTGCCAATGGAGAGAACAATATGTATATATGGATGTGGAGGTGCAACCAACCCTATACTAGTGATCAATGTCCATATAACAGCTATAACAGAAAGGAAAAGAACAGTGTAGTTCACTAACAAATGATGCTGCAAATTTGGAATTTAGCGAAGATGAGGATTTCTTCTCTTCCTACTGCAATTTTGGAATTTTGGGATTCGTTTGAGAAAGCTGGAGCAAGGAAACAATAACTGTGAAAATATACAATGCAGTTGTCCTTGTAAACAGCCAAAAGAATGGTTTGCGTCTTATTCACCTTTACGATCCTGAGACCAACCCATTTTTAATGGAGTTGCTATTGACAGTACTGCCCTGTTTGAGGAGCTTATTCTTCACAGAACTTGTGTTGTGGATACGAGTGAAACATTCAAGCTTTCCTTACACGGTGTATGATTTACATACAACAATTCATATTAGTTGCTCCCTAAAATTTACTTAGTCCAGCTCCCTAAAATTGTCTTTTGAGCTTTGAATGTCTTGTTACAACCGGAATAAAGGAATATTTGGTACCTGTACTCACCCTCATTTTTGAATTTGGTACCTGTACTAAAATTCCATGATTTTTGGTACCTGTACTCCTTAAGATTCATTGTTTTTGGTACCTCCGGCCATCTCCGTCAAGCCGGAGACACGTGTCAACTCCTGGTAATGCCAAGTCACTTGTGGGTCCCATCTCACCCGGTTCGTCTAGTCCTACCCGAATTCGCCCGAAATTCCGACCCGTTCCCATTTGGAACTGGGCCAACACATACCAAACACCCCAAATTCCAAACACCTTAAATTAAATAAACCCCCCAAATTAATTTCCCAAAATGAATCCCTAAATCAGAAACCCAAAATATAATTCCAATCCACCTTTCTGAAAAATAAAAAAAAAAAACAAAATTAAACCCATATACAACCAAAAAAAACCAAGAAAATTAATATGTTGACAATTCTATAGCCCCATCCCACCCAAAAAGACACCAACAAAGACCAAAACCAGCACCGTCATTGCCACACCCATCAGCGCCATCGCCGCCACCCACCCAATCTCCGCCACCGCCTTCTCTTCCTCCTCCCCTGTCATCGTCGATGCCTCCAAGGACTCACGCCATCACTTCTGTGCTCCACGCCTTCTCTCTCCTCCACCGTCGCCACCTTTTTCCACCGCCTCCCTCCTCCGCCTCTCACCTTCTCGTCATCCTTCTCAGCCACTGTCGTCCTCAACTCCGTAACCGCTGTGCCATCCTCTCATCCTTTACCTCCTCATGCCTCGACGAGCTCATCCAAGAAGCCAACGAAACGCTGCTCTTCGAACGATTTGAAGCTGCTGCTCTTCGATCGATTTGAAGCCGCCGCTCGCCGATCCATCATTCAGTGTTCTTTTAGGCGGTGGCTGACATCGAGGTTTTGGAGAGGCAGCTAGAGGAGAGCAAGATTGAGCTGCCTCCCATCAGCAAGCTACCCCCGGCCGCCGCCTCCCCATTCGGAGAGCCATGGGGACGATCGTCCCTGGTTTTAGGAGGAGAAGGGGAGTTTGGCTTCGAATTGGGATGGGGATCGGGATCCAGTTTGCATGTGAAAGGAGGGAGCTTCTCTTTGGTGGGAGGAGATGGCGACGGTGAAAGTGGAAGAGGAAGAGACGGCGATGGGAGGAAGGAGGAGGAGACTGAATAAAAAAGAAATAAAAAAGGAAATAAGGAATAGAATTTTTTTAATAAAAAAGAGAAGGAATTAAGTTATAATTTGATTAACTATTATCATGTACATGTACTGTACAAAATTATTTTATTTTAATTTTTTAAGAACAATTCTGTTAAAAAATTAAAAATAAGTTACAAAAAATTTAAGGATTTAGGGATTCATTTTGGGAAATTAATTTGGGAGGTTTATTTAATTTAAGGTGTTTGGAATTTGGGGTGTTTGGTAATGTGTGTTTGGAATGTGTTGGCCCAGTTCCAAATGGGAACGGGTCGGAATTTCGGGCGAATTTGGGTAGGACTGGGCGAACCGGGTGAGATGGGACCCACAAGTGACTTGGCATTACCAGGAGTTGACACGTGTCTCCGGCTTGCCGGAGATGGCCGGAGGTACCAAAAACAATGAATCTTAAGGAGTATAGGTACCAAAAATCATGAAATTTTTGTACAGGTACGAAATTCCAAAATGAGGGTTAGTACAGGTACGAAATATTCCTTTATTCCTTTTACAACCTCTACCTTCTGGCCTTTCTTTATGTGATTAACATAGGAACTAGAAACCTCCTGCATGTCTATCTCTGTTTGCCAATGGGGAGAACAATATGTATATATGGTTGTGTCGGTACTGCAAACCAATCCTACACATAAAAAGCTTGACCAGTTTAAAATTTTGAAACATAAAATGCCCTGTGGCAAAGACGATTGAGTAAAAAATTTAGTCAAAAATGTTTTTATTTGATAGTAGTGATTACTGTCCAAATAACAACAGCAACAACACAAAGGAAAATTGAACAAGAAGATTTCTGCAATTTTTGGAATTTAGTGAACAAGAGGATTTCTGCAATTTTTGGAATTTAGTGAACTCGAGGATTTCTTTTCTTCCTCCCGAGCAATGGCTTTCCTCTCATCCATCTACAAGTAAAAAACCAAACTTACTGCTTCGAAAAAGTAACCTACACAAACAATATATAGAAAATCAAATATATAGGGGAAAAAAATGCAGAATGTAGGAGGAAATTTTGTAATCCAAGCTAGACTACATAATCAAATCAGCAGAACAATTGTGTTCTGATATGATTTCTAAAGAATTTTAATGTATTTCTAGCTTACGACACAGAAGCAGTAATACTAGTGATCAATGTCCAAATAAGATAAACAGAAAGGAAAAGAACATATATAGTTGTTCACTCACAAATGTTGCTGCAGTTATGGGATTCAATGAATCCGAGGATTTCTTCTCTCCTTACTATACTCCTAAACATAGGAGGTGCTTGGATTTGTGAACCCAATTCGGCGGTTGCAAACAGCAGAGGGAAGGAAACCATAGAATTGAATCATAACGATGAGGGAAAGTACACTTGGTAAAATAGACAATGCAGTTGTTCTTGTACTCTGGGAAATCTTTAGCTGGAATCGAGAAAGAGGATTTTCCCGTAAAAAGGAGCAACCGTTCCCTCAATGCACCATCTCGTCGTGGCTTAACCAATTGGCCCTTCACTTCATCCAGCTCAAGAATGCGCAGCAATTCCCATTCATCATCTTCAAACAACAGAAATAAATGCCCCAAAGATTTCACCAGAACAAAGTGATGCTCCACACAATTTTTCAGAAACGTTGTCGGATCTCGGCTAATCTCCTTCACGCTATCTGGTTCGGTTGCATCAATGACTACAACCTTTCCCCTCCAAGTCAAAGCATAAAATTTATCATTGAGGTGTACAACGCTTTGAAACGAATAACCTGATAAATCTATCCTGATAAATGTCCATCTGTCATCTCCCAACCTCCACATCGCCAGCCTCTCGCGAGGTGCCAACACCATCACTGTAAAACCAGAACCATCATCACCACCACTATCCCTCTTGCGAAAAACTTGAACTGACGGCAACTCCTCTTGTGTGGATATCATGATCATGACCATCAACTGCCTCGAGGTAATAATCAAACCGAATCTCCTTCACTCTAAAATCCCGAGTGTCTAACAAATATTCAGTTCTTAGTTCTGGATAGTTCAATGCATCCAGGGTTGTCACGTTATCCCTCCCTTTGTAGAATTTGGTTCTGGATTTGAAGGGTTGGGTTCTCAAGAGCAAGGGCGTGGTGGTGCCGGAGAGGTCGTGAGCAGGTTGGATGGAATAAATAGCCAACTCTTTGAGTACATACTGGTAAGAAGAAGAACTATAGTCGACGTCAGACTCGTCCTCACTATGATAAGAAGAACTATAGTCGACGTCAGACTCGTCGTCACTATAATAAGAAGAAGAACTATAGCCGTCAGAGTTGTACACTTACTAATGTTGCTGCGATTTTGGGATTCAGTGAACACGAGGATTTCTTCTCTTACTTACTAGAATTTGTGATTTGTGGACCCAATTTGGCGGATGCAAGCAGCAGTGGGAAGGAAACCATATTTTTGAACCGAAATGCTGAGGGAAAGGATCATCGGGAAGAAAGACAATGCAGTAGTTCTTGTACTCTGGGAAATCTTTAGCCACAATGGAAAACGACGAGGATTTTGATGTAACAAAGAGCAATCTTTCCCTCAATCCATCATCATCATCATCTCGTGGGTGAACCCATTCGCCCCTTACTTCATCCAGCATAAGAATACGCACCCAACCCCATCCACGTTCTCCAAACACCAAATATAAATGCCCCAAAGATTTCACCAAAACAAAGTCATGGCCCAAGGTAATCGGACCCCAGCTAATCTCCTTCACGCTATCTGGTTTGGTTGCATCAATGGCTAAAACCCTTCCCGCCCAAGCCTTCAAAGCATAAAATTTCTGATTAAAGTATACAACACTGGCATACACATGTTTGTCTAATTCGATAATAGTCCATCGCTCATCTCCCATCCTCCACATCGCCAGCTTCCCACCAGGTGCCGCCACCATCACTATAAAACCATCATCGATATCATCACCAGAACTCCTCCTACGAAAACTTGAACTGACGGCAACTCCTCTTGTTGGGATATCTTTGCTACCATCAACTGCCTCGAGGTAGTAATCTAACCAAATCTCCTTCACTCTAAAATAAAGCAAGTCCAACAAATATTTAGTTTCTAGTTGTGGATAGTTCAATGCTTCCAGGGTTATCACGTTATACTCTAAATTGTTGAATTTGGGTTTGGATTTGGAGGGTAGGGTTCTCAAGAGCAAGGGCGTGGTGGTGCCCGAGAGGTCGTGAGCTGGTTGGATGGAAAAAACAGCCAACTCTTTGAGTACATACTGGTAGGATTCGTCGTCGTCACTATAGACGAGTGGAGGGAGGGTGAAGGATGGGACTACAGGAGGAAGGGGAGTACTGCAAGATCGCCATGAGCGGCAAACCGCCCTGAAACGGAGGATATCGAGGTAGCTATTCTGGAAGCAACTCCCGATCTTCTCCAAGAGCTCGATTGGAAGATCGGTCCAGCAGCTATAGCTCCCGATCTTCTTTGAGGTTGGAGCCATGAGGAGGTTTCTAGACTCTCTAAGGTTTCTTTCTGGGGTTTGATTAAATACTTGGTTAGTCAGGCGGTGGAGAGATTATGGGCCATATATCAGTACTTGGGAAAATTTGTGGTCCTTGACATGGGAATTTTGCATTGTCCCAAACCCACTAGGTTTTTTAGATTGGCTACAAAGTTATTCGTAAAAAGGGATTTTAAATGTTTAGTAGTGTATTAATAATATATTGCATCAAGGTTTTTTCTTTTTTATTTTTGTCCAGCCGGTTAGTAGTGATGCAAAAATTTTGTCAGGTGCAGAATTCTTTCTCATACTATTATAATTTGTCCCAGAATTCATTTGATTCTCACGAGTGTCAGGAGGATGAGCTCACCAGAAATATCAACAGACTCCAGTTAAAATTTCTCTGAAGCGGAGATGTCAATGCTAAATGATGATACTTATTATTATTCTTGTAGAACCAATATATACATGGTTAGAAAATCTACAATATGGAGTCTGAGCATGCATATTTAAGAAAACGAGGACCTTAATGTGACAAAGAACAAACGTGCCCTCAATCCACCATCTCGTCGTGGTTTGGCTGCATCAAAGACCTTAAGAATGCGAACCAAACCCTTTCCACGACGACCCTTGACGGGGTTGATGACTCATCCATGCACCCCCACCACCTGGAGTTGGATAATTCTAATGTTGAAATGACTCATCCATGCTCCCCCACTACCTGGAGTTGGATAATTCTAATGTTGAAGAACGTGTCAACTGCAGGAAGTAGTGGGGATCAACGTGGAACCCAGACAAGAAGGCATGCTTTGCTAGTAGTTTGTAAGTGGTACATCCACGGACGTTGCAATGATTCTGATCCATCAGGAGAATCCAAACGGGATTTGCTAATTGTTAAACATAGACATCAGACACGAGACAATAGTCAAACCACATCTCCAATATTACTCTAAAATCTTGCAAGTATCCAGCAAATATTTACTCTAATGCAATGCTTCCAAGGATTACATTACCCTATTTAGGCCATGGAGAGATTAACAGGAAGGACGGAATAATTAAACAGTCGAAGCTTAGACTAAAGATTAATAAAAAATTTGCTCAAAATTAATGTGTTCATTTGATTCGAGAGGTACGGATAGCCAGGACTCCAATTAAGGCTTCTTTCTCGAGATATTTCGACTATGTTCTAGGAAAATAATCATGCTCCCTATGTCCCCGGGCCTTCCGGGTGGCTTCCCCTCCTTCCTCCCCCACCGCAACATCACCGGCCCTCCGCCTCCACTCTCATACTCCCATCCACCGTTGAATCCTTCCCCACCCTTTTCCAATAGCCTACACAACCATTCCTCCTCCCAAACTGGTACACCCCATCCAAACCCTAAACCGTTGCACTTCTCAAAGTGGAGTAGAAAAGCCATATAGAGTGCCATCGATAACAATCTCGTTATCAGTCTTTACATAACAAACCTTCCTCATCGATGGCTCGCCACCGATCTACATCTCGTCATGTCAAGGTTTGGCGAAGTTATGGACGTGTTTATCCCCCCAAACCAAACCGTAAAGGGAATCGTTACGCTTTCCTTCGTTTTGAGAATAATCTCGACTCCCAGACTCTCATCCACAGAATCAACACGGTGAAAGTGGACGCTGGCTGTCTCGTTGCAAACCTGGCGAAAGGTCGCACTTCATCCACCACTACCGGCCCTCTTCCCCCAGTTGCTTCACCCATTCCAACCTGTCACCCTACGGCGACATATAGTACAAACACCGCTATCCTCCAAACAAAAACTTATGTTAACGCGGTGCAGAACACAGATCATGACCATAGCCGAAAGCACGTGTACATACCTAAAGGCCAGTCCCCTCCATGGTTCGATAGGTGCGCTTTTGCCGTTCTTAAAAATCCTATTCCCATCCGTAGCCTCACTTCACTTCTCACCACCAGCCTCAATGGAAACCTATCAATTGTTCCTATGGGCGGCGTCTCTTTTATGATCAAGTTCCAGTCAGTGGAGGACCTGGGGGCAGCCCTCACAGACAAACCTCCCATTATTGAGCAGATTTTCAGGGTTTTTAGAGCTTGGGAAGCCGGCGATGCTGCGTCCGATCGGCTATGTTGGGTGTTGATCAGGGGCACACCTCCCTCTCTATGGAACGTGGAGTTCTTTAGAGCTATTACTGCTCAGCTCGGTTCCATGGTCGATGTTAGTTTGGAGACTAAGAGCTGTTCTAGATTGGATGTTGCAGAGGTGTTATTACTAACATCAAATTTTACCTTTATTAATCGGGATCTATCAGTTCGGGTTGCCAACAATGACGTCAAAGTCGGCATTATTGAAACACAATATGACCCCCATGATTGGGAATGGTCATCTTTCAGCCAGATCGGCGACGGTTCCTCCACCTCCTCCGGTGACCGCAACGGCCATGCGCATGCGACTACACCTCCCCCTCACCCCCCACCTATCCAACTGGTTTCTTCACCTCTCCATAGCAGCCAATCAGGTGAGACGAAAGTTTCAAATTCCAATGACCCTTTCAACTTGAAGCCTGTTATCAACAAAGTCATGCGCGACCATGCGTCGCCTTTGGAACGCAACCCTTCACAATCCCCGAAACTGATACCTTTATAGTTGTTAGAAAACATTCCTATATCATGCCAGAATGCGACCCACTCTCCAACTTCTACCCACGTGACTTGTTCCACATCCCCAATGGCTCTGACAAGCCCCCACAACCCAGCCGCTCTCACTCATCATAGCCCACACCTTGAGCCCATTCCTCCAAGTATTAACCCACAGCCCATTGTGGGAAGCCCAATCAATGTGCCTCTAGTTCCATACCCTACCTCACCCTCAGCCCAAAGCCCCTCCTTCCATAGCCCATCCCCTTTCCGACAACCACCCCACTACTCATCCTCATCCTCCCATTCCTACAACCTCCACTCCTTATCTTTTTGGAGCGAGCCCTGTGAACCTCTCGAATACGAACAAACCTCCATCCAGAATCTTGTGGAAAGGAAGGTCTTGGCCATCCTCAGGAACATGCAGATGAAGAAGGATAAAAGAACCAAATTTCTATCCAAGACCGGGAGTATTATTTCAACCCCAGAGAGTCGTCTATCCATAACTGACTCTGATATTTGTCGTCAAAATGAAAGAGTGGAAGCTGCAGCGACAGGCGACCCCCTTATTCCAGTATCCTACACTTCCTTGGAGGTGGATGAAACCACTAGGGTCGGGGACCTCGTTGGTTGGGACAGGTCTTCTTGCATCGGTGAGACAGATAACGCCATTGAACGCTTGGTTCAGTCTGAAGCCGAAGACTGGTTACGGTCTCGGGCCGAGGTCTAAGGACCCTGGTTAGTGCGCCCCGTGTACTCTATCTTTTATGTTAAGTTTGATTAGCTGGAATGTTCGTGGTATTAAAGGAAATATTGGTACCTGTACTCGCCCTCAATTTGGAATTTGGTACCTGTACTGAAAATCCATGATTTTTGGTACCTGTACTACGCAAGATTCATGGTTTTTGGTACTTCTGGCATCGGAAGATAACCGGAGACACGTGTCAACATATGATATGCCCACGTACGGGTCGGATTTTCAGACGGATCCGGGCGAGGCTGGGCAAATCGGGTGTAATGGGACCCACATTCTACGTTGGCATATCATATGTTGACACGTGTCTTCGGTTATCTTCCGATGCCGGAAGTACCAAAAACCATGAGTTTTGCGTAGTACAAGTACCAAAAATCATGGATTTTCAGTACTGGTACCAAATTCCAAATTGAGGGCGAGTACAGGTACCAATATTTCCTTTATTCCCAGACAATTCCTCATCGTTGTCCCTTCTAGGCTAATAATCACCATGCTCTCAGGTGTAGTTGCATCCACGGCCAAAACAAATCCGCTCCAAATCATAGCATAAAATTTATCTTTGAGGTATACGACACTCTCAAACTGAAAATAGCGATTACAAAATTCTAGAATACTCCATCCGGCATCTCCCTTCCTCGACCACATCGCCAGCCTCCCACCGGATATAACCACCATCACCGTAAAAAGTTCATCATCGATATCATCATCACCAGTACTGCTTGTGCGAAAACTCGAACTAACGGTAACTCCCCTTGCTGGAATATCATCAATGCCAGAGCTACCATCAGCTGCCTCCAGGGCTCCAAGAAATATTTAGTTGTGAGTTGTGGATAGTTCAATGCTTCCAGGGGGATCACGTTATCCTGATCCGATTTAGGTTTGGAGGGTAGGGTTCTTAAGAGCAAGGGCGTGGCGCCTGAGAGGTCATGAGCAGGTTGCACAGAATAAACAGCCAACTCCTTGAGTATATACTGGTGAGACTTATTATCATAGAAAAGTGGAGGAAGGGTGAGGGATGGGACTGCGGGAGGGAGAGGAGGACTGGAAGATCGCCATGAGCGGCAAACCGCCCTGAAACGGAGGATATCGAGGTAGCTATAGCTATTCTGGGGGGAACTCCCGATCTTGTCCACGAGCTCCGTTGGAAGATTGATCCAGCAGCTATTTATTGAGGTTGGAGCCATGGAGGAGGTTTCTATACTTTCTAGGGTTTCTTAGTTTCTAGGGTTTGTGTTAATTATAGTGCGTACACGAGAACAAGAATTCCTTTCTAGTGTGGCCCTTGTTGTGGGAATTTTATAGTGTCCCAAATCCGTGTGGTTTTTTTTTTTAATTGGCTAAAAACTAATTTACTAGTGAAACAAAATTTTGTCAAGTGCAAATTTTTATTTTTTTAATTATTGATGTTTTAGTTGTTCTTTCATTGATGCTCCATTCATATCACCTTGACTTGAACCCTGGTTAATGCTTAAGTGCCCTTCTCCGCCGGGACCAATACATGTTGGTGAAGGCAAGATCGATCTGTAAATTGTTGAAATTTCATGTCCCAGGTCTGGTGGTTTTAATATTTTATTTTTTAAAAGGTGTTGGGATTTTTAAAGGAAAAGTTGGTGATCTTACTGAAAGATTTTTTTAAACAGGTACCCTTCCTAGGGGGTACCAATACTGCTTAATTTCTTCATAAGACACATCCGACAACAACCTCATCTGAAGCATTCCATTATCTTCTCTTCTTTATTTTTTATACTAGTGAAAAACATTATTGAAGATCGTAAAGATAGTTAACGGGAGTACATTACAAAGGGAAACCTGTGCTCAGATAGTTTCAGCAATTACATGTGCAAGTGCAAGGTTAAGAAGTTCCAAGACTCTTGAAGCATATTCTAGGCCCTTTCCAACTACAGATTGGTTCAGCGTTGGATCTAATGGAAATTCTTGTTGAAGCGCCTTGATCCAGAATGTGGCATGGACAAGGAACAGGTCCATAATTCTATCGATATCTGCAGTAGTGTTATTAAAGACCCTATTATATTGTTCCTTCCGAGCCAAACCGTATTATATTTCGGACCACTCTCCGGTCATTAATGTTCACCATATATAAATCACTCGACGTCTACCCGCAGCAACTAAACGACGGCTTCAAACAACAAATTCTGCAAAACACAAGACAAACATGCCTGCTTCATGTTCTCAATGGTTCTACCTTTGGCCCTCTGCTGCCGGTAATAAATTCAACATTTCCTCTTGGTTTATTATTGGTGTTGCAATCATTTGGTCCATCTGGTGGATGGGCAACTCCCGATCTTCTTTGCTAGTATTTCGTAAGTGGTACTTACTACTACTTGTAACCAGCATATGGAGTATATGTAAAGGTCCCATTGTCAAAGGTTGTTCCAACCTCTTTCAAATTAGCTCAAATACTCAAAACATTTAATTAGGGCTAGGGCACAAATTTGTTCAAAGATTGCAGCCAGTCTCAAATATGTATCCCCGATTGATGGACTGTGGACAAGAAGGAATTACGGATTAGACATAACTTCGGTTACACCGCTAGAAACCATGATCAGGTTCAGGTGTCTTTTTTTTCGGGTAAGCCATGAGGCACTAGGGGAGATTATGGGCCATCAGTACTCGGGGGAATTGTGGTCGTTGTTATGGCCCTGGCCCCCCTAGATAAAAAAATTTTATATTACCTTGGAGTAGAAATGCCATGTAAAGTTTAGTAGCTGAGTGGTTTGGCCCCCCCTCAACTCAAGCCCATGTCCCTAGGGTTATGGGTAGTTGTCAGGGTTCCGATGTACCATTCTTTCTCATACTATTATGTCCCATGTACTGAGTGAAGAAGAATGGGAAATCGGCTGCCAGTACCAGCTACATGACAAACTTTACCTGCTCTTTAGCTACTTTTTATATATTATTGCGAAGCATAATTCAATCGGTAAAAAAGTTTTTTATGTCCTTACACTTTAATGATTTCGCATTTGTTGTCCCTCTTCGTTTAATTTCACTCATATTGTCCCTCAAGTTACGGTTTACCGGGTCATGTTGTCCATTTTACACCCTATAACTGGTAAAATGTTGTGGTGCTGACACCTGTCCGTGGGATCCGCAGTCTATACATTTTTTTAATCTTTTTTTTTCAAAATTAAATTGTTTTATGGTGTCCATCCTTTTTTTAATGTTTTTTGTTCGTGGGGGCCGTACTTCCTCTATTGCCTCCACAACACCGGCTCCTCCTGCAAATCTTCGTCCGCCACCACTGCGTTCCCCAATTCGTGCCACACAACTCTTCGCCGACCAAACTAGAGGGGAATCTGCCAACCTGCCATTGTTTCGTGGTATGTAAAAGATAATTCTATCAAGCATTTCTTCAAACACCTTGTGCGTGAGCTTAATACACTTGAAGTACATATTAATCAAACCAACACCACGCTTCTCTCTCTCTCATCTCTTTCATTACACTTCCTATCTTCATTCTCTTAACTCCTTAACGAAAAAATTTGCATACACAAACAAAAAAAAAAAGAAGAAATAAACCATTAACTATGAAAGCACCCGAATACTATCAGGCAGGATTTTGTTGGCCAACAATTCACAGCCTTGTAACCCCAAAACACCACCATCAGACCCACACGGGTACACCATTATCAAACACCGAACACAGCCCGAGAGTCCCCTAACTAATCCGCATCCACAGAATCAGAAATCAAGCCAAACCCAATTAGCCATAGGGAGAAGGAAGAGAAAGGACAGAGGAGATTGAAGAATAAGGGTGGAGGGTGAGAGAATGGGGAGGATGAGGCAGAGGCTGAGGGAGAGGAAGAGATGGACAGAGGAGATAATTAGTGAGGGACATGGGGAAATAATTTAGAAGAGAGATTGATGGGTGTGTGGTGTCGGGGGAGGAAGGAAAGAAATAGAGGAGAGGGAATATCAAACAGAAAAAAAAAAGTGGATGAAAAAATAAATTAAATATGTATTTTGAAATTTTATTGTGGTCAAACTGCAATTAGTGTTCCTATATATGTACCACCATCATTAACTTTATTTTAAAAACAATTTCCTTTCCAAACTTTTTTTTTAAGAAACGAATTGGGTAAAAAGGGAAAAATAATTAAACAAATGGGTTGTGTGTGGGTCTCACCGGACATGTGGGCAGCCACCGGCAATAGAATGTAAAATGGATAACATGACCCGGTAAGAAATAAGTTGAGGGACAATATAAGTGAAATTAAATGACGAGGGACAACAAATGCGAAATCGTTAAGGTGTAAGGATACAAAAAACGTTTTTACCGAATTCAACCCCGCTCATGTTGTTTTACTTATTGGGTGCCACCAGCATATGACAAATCTCATGTACTGTTTCATTTGATTCCAATGGTTTTCCTATGACCTTGCAGTGATTCTGGCCTCAATTGAGAATATATTCATGCGATAGGCGAGTAGATCATCAAAATATTTTGGCCTTAATTCTAGTATGGGAAATCTTTCGCTATAAACAAAAGGCATGCAAGAGTCTATGAAACTATCCTTTCAAGGACTCTATCATGGATAAAGTTTATCAGCTCAGAATTTCCTTTTAATTTTTCATTTATTTGTATTTGTTCGGATTCTGTCAAATCCTGGTCTGGGTCAAAATGTAAACTTCAATGTTTAATTATGTTTGAATTTGTGTAACCTGGCCATACGGCCTTGTGATGGGGCTTGATGCACATGGAATATGCATAGTTTTAGGCTTCATTTTAGATATATTTGTTCTCAATTCGTCATGGTTATATGCCTTACTTTGCATTATTTCATCATATTCCCTTAAAGTCTGTCTCTTACTATATGATTTGTGATTCCAGATGCATTTTAAAATTTTTTGGAGACTTTACTGGAAAATTCGAAGAAACAGCCTCTGGCACAGCCTGAGCCTGTTTCGAGCCTGTGGTTCATTGCAAAATTAGTAAAAGGCCACGAATACCCCTCCAATCACAAGATTTCCACTGGATTTCACCAGGGCTAGGTTATAGTCACCTTTTGGGTGACTGTTTATCTGTAATAGGTTTTCCGTATTAATTCAATCCAATCGTTTTTATCAAAAAAAAAAAAATTGCAAGAGTGTTGGACCTGGTTAACCTTATCTATAAAAGGAAAAGAGAATAGAGTTTTCTTCACTTAAAAATTAATGTTCATTCGCCCTTCACTTCATCCAGCTTAAGAATGCCCACATAAATCTCTTCTACATCTCCAAACACCAAAAAAATGGTCCTCAGTACAAAATTTGTCATTGCGGTGTACAACACTGCAGAAGCAATAATGGTCTAATCCGATAATAGTTCATCTGTCATCTCCCATCCTCCACATCGCCAGCTTCCCAAAACGTGTCTTCACCATCACTGTAAAGCCATAATTATCATCACCAGCACTCCTCTCGTGAAAACTTGAGCTGACGGTAACTTCTCTTGATGGAATATCAACATAACCATCAACTGCCTCGAGCTAATAAGCAAACCAAATCTCCTTCACCTTAAAATCCCGCGAGTCCGTCAAATATTTAGTTCTGTGTTTGAGCTGATAGTTCAGTGCTTTGAAGGTTCTCACGTTATCCTTCGAATTGGATTTGGAGGGTAGGCTTCTCAAGATCAAGGGCATAGTGGAGAGGTGGAGGGAGAGGGGTGCAAAGGGGGGGCCATGGCCCTCCCTAAAATTTGGAAAATGACTATGGGTAAAATGATAATTTTGCATTTTATTTTGTAAAAATTACAAATATTTTAAATTTATCACTACTTTAAACTAAATTTATTTATTATTGTCCAAATCTCCATGCAAAAATGAAAATAATAAAATGAATGGATTTTTCTTCGGTTCTTTTTCATTAATTAATTTTTAAAATAGGTCAATAGCGGGGTCGAAACCCCCACAAATAGATAAAAAACCGTCACGCGGGGGTTATGGTAAGTGCCTCAATTTGCATCAATTGTGGGGGTTAATTGCGACCTCCACAATATAACCCCCACAAATAATGCCCTTTTTTTGTAGTGTTCTATATTATTACACTAAAGCATTGCGCTAAAAACATATGGCTTGGCTTTGCCTGAGCAACTTCCCTAACCTCCATGCAACTGGGATTCACTTCCTCACTGAAAGCATCACCACCGGCGATTGTTTAACTCTTTCTTACCCTTATTTGTACGTCGCATGCTTGCAATGTCACATTTGCTAACTGTTAAACATAGACATCAGACACGAGGCAATAGGCGATGCATGGGGAGATAGGTGAACAGGATGGACGGAATAATTAAACAGCCAAAACTTAGACAAAAGATTGAATTAAAAAATAGCTGAAAATGTGTTCATATTCTAATTTCTAGTGATAGCCAAATAACAGCTACAACAAACAGGAAATGAACAGAACAGAGTTGTTCACTAACTAATATTGCTACGTACTACTCCTCCTGAGCAAGGGATTCCTTGGAGGAAAGGAGGTGCGAGGATTTATGGACCCAATTTGGGGGTCGCAAACAGCAGTAGCTAGGACACCATATATTTGAATAGTAATAAGGGAACGGATCATTATGAAGAAAGACAACCCAGTTGTCCTTGTACTCTGGGAAATCTTCAGCCATAATCGAGGAGGAGGATTTTGATGTAACAAAAAGCAACTGTTTCCTCAATCCATCATCTCGTGGTGGATCAACCCATTTGCCATTCGATTCTTCCAGCATAAGGATGCGTATGAAACCAAATTGATGGTCAACAAACACAAAAAATAAATGCCCCAAAGATTTCACCAAAACATAGTCTTTCAACTCCCACCAATAATCCCGCATCGTTGTCACATCTGGGCTAATCTTCTTCATGCTATAATCTGGTTTACTTGCATCCACGGCCACAATGAATCCGCTCCGACTCATACCATAAAACTTATCATTGACGTATACAACACTCACAAACTGTAATTGGCGAAAGGGATCCTCTAATCCGAGAATACTCCATCTGGCATTGCCCTTCCTCCACATCGCCAGCCTCCCACCAGATGTCACCACCATCACCGTAAAACGTTCATCACCATCATCACCAGTACTCCTCTTGCAAAAACTCGAACTAACGGCAACACCTCTTGCTGGAATATCATCAATGCCACAGTTAACATCAGCTGCCTCGAGGTAACAATCAAACCAAATCTTCTCCACTTTAAAATCCCGGGGGTCCAACAAATATTTAGTTGCGAGTTGTGGATAGTTCAATGCTTCCAGGAGGATCACATTATCCTGATCCGATTTGGATTTGGAGGGTAAGGTTCTCAAGAGCAAGGGCGTGATGCCGGAGAGATCATCATGAGCAGGTTGGAGGGAATAAACAGCCAACTCCTTGAGTATGTACATGTGAACCATGTTATGACAGAGAAGTGGAGGAAGGGTGAGGGATGGGACCGCGGGAGGGAGAGGAGAACTGGAAGATCGCCATGAGCGGCAGACCGCCCTGAAACGGAGAATATCGAGGTAGCTATAGCTATTCTGGGAGGAGCTCCCGATCTTCTCCACGAGCTCTATCGGAAGATTGGTCCAGCAGCTATTCATTGTGGTTGGAGCCATGGAGGAGGTTTCTATACTTTCTAGGGTTTAATTCTAGGGTTTGTTTAATTATAGTGCGTACGCAGTTTTATATTAGGTTTTTTTTTTTTTTTAATCTAGCCGGTTTATTAGTGAAGCAAAATTCTCATACTATAAATGTGCCACGAGCCATATGACAAAAAGTTTTCCTTTTTACTTAATAATGATGTTTTAGTTGTTCCTTCATTGACTAAAAAATTTTACTACTATCAAAGGTACCGTTTCATTTGGTTCCAAATTAAATATGGTTTTCCAGTGACAGGTCGGCGCTTCACCCACCTCTAAATAGACCCAGAACGGGTAGTGACACAACAACCCGACACGTACCCGACACGAAATTAGCAGGTATAGGTCAGAGATTTTCAACCCGTTTAGGTAAATGGGTTGACCCGACATGACACGAAAATTAGTAGGTCAGGTCGCGGGTTGACCCGCCAATCCTATGTGTACCTGTTTATGACCCGATTATATTTAGGATATAGATATTTTACTAATTTAATATAAGACTTATTCAATATTTAAGGCAATAAGTTACTAAAATTATCATAAAAAAATATTTCTATAAATGTTATAAAATATTATTATATTATGACTCTACAATTTATATTTTTATTTAATATATGAAAAAATCTAATTATATGCCTATTTGTTTAAAATAGAAAATTTCAAACTGATTTTTTGGCTTGTTAGACTTAATAGGTAACCCGCGGGTCAATCCGAACCCGACACGATAATAAACGGGTTGGACACGACACGACACGATTATTAAATGGGTCGGGTCGGGTTGAAGATTTGGAACCCATTTACCTGTTCAACCCGACACGAACCCGACACGACAACACGAATTGCCAGGTCTACCTCTAATACATTACAATGATTTGGTCTGCTAGATACTTAGTTCAGGTTCCAGTTTAATTTTGCAATGACCTCTTCTGTTGCTTTGGGTCTTGCTCATGTTTCTTCCACTCTATGGCTTAAGCGTTTATGCCGTCTAATTAAAATAATAATTAGACAACTTGTAAATTGTAGGAATTTCATGCTCCAGGTCCTGAGAGGTGGCATGGCTAATCATCGACAGGAACTGAAATGAAGCAGTTGTGAATTTCGAAAGATATCTGTCCGGAAACTCATATGCATGGTTGCAATGTTTTTGGGTTTTACAGTACTCGATTTTCAACGTTTTGGCGAATTTGGGTCCATGACTTTCTGTTTGGCCGGTCATGTACTCCAAGTTTCAATGGGTAGGCCATTCATGATCTCTTGGTCAGGTGCTTGCTGATATGGCGGGCTGCCGGAATTTGAGGTTTGGGAGGTGCCTCAAAATGACGTCGTCATGAGCCAAAACGACGCCGTTTTAGAGGGTTGTGTGGGCACGTCAATTCCACATGTCTTTGTGGACTCCGCATGCTACCAACCTGAATTCTACACCCAACCGATCCGAAACCCAATATATACCTTTGGAAATACGTCCCAAAACCAGACCCGAATTGGCCAAAATTTTCTTTTTTAACATAAAAAATCCAATATTACATCCAAATTATTTATTATTTTATTTCCTTCCGATTTTAGATTTTCTGGATATTTATCTAAAAAATATGTATTAAAGTAAAAATGAGATATAAATAAATCAATTTGGATTTGAGACAAAGTCATCCCATTTGTGAATTTATTAATGCTAATCAATACAAAAAAAAAAAAACCATAGCTAAAAGGTAATGAAGAGAGGTGAGATCTGGGTGGAGTTGTGTTTGGGCGGTGGTTGGTTGCAATGCGGGAGGAAGAAGGGAAGGGAAGGGGAGGCAGAGAGAGTTGGTGATTGGAGAGGGAACAGAATAGCGACGACAGCAGCAATGACCCCTGGCGACTCCTCTGCAGCCGTCGTCGGCTTCTGTGTTTGCGGGCCGCGAAGGGGGAGGCCAAGTTGCTGGCGAAAGCAGCACGAGCAGGGCTTGAAATTCTCCTCCACCATCGTCTTGGTCATAAGCCTCTGCTTCATCAAGTTGCTGGCGAAAGCAGCACGAGCAGGGCTTGAAATTCTTCTCCACCATCGTTGCTTAATTTGGTGGTAGAGCAGCCTTTTCCCTCTTTCTCTCCACTTCATTCCTTGGATTTACTTAATTGTATTTCATTGGTGTGTGGTGGTGGTGGATTTGTGTTTCTTGATAGGGTACTTGGTGGGATTTGGGATGACCGGTGCATGGGTTCTTTCTGGCAGAGTGTTGCAGGTTCAGGTCATGAGCTTTTCATTTGGACTTGTTGTGCTTGTTGGTGTGCTGATTTGGACTGTGGAGGCTAGTGGTGGTGGAATTGTTTGTGGTGGTGGTGTTGGGTTTGGGGATGGCGGTGGTGGTGGAGTTGTCGGATTAACGTGGTGTTGGTGGGGATTTGCTGGGAGGTGGCTTTTATTTTTTTTTCTTTTTGGGAGGTGGGTTTTGATTTGCTTGAATAATGACTTTTTGTCGGGTAAAAATTATTTAGTCAACGATAATACAAAATATAAATTTGAAAAATAAAGTAAAATAATTAAAAAATATATTAAGAAATAAAATATATTTGGAAAATAAAATAAAATAAAACTAATGCTATGCAAAGAAAAAACTAATATAGGAAAATAGAATAATTAATTAAATAAATAAAACTAATATTATGCAGAAAAATTATTAAAATAGAAAAAGAAAATATTAAAAATAAAAATTTCAATATCATGTAGAAAAATACTAAAATATTAAAATAAAATATAGATTAGAAAAATAAATTTAAAACTAATACTATACAAAGAAAAAAATAAAAAAAAAATAAAAAAATCTAATATCATGTAGAAAAAATTTTAAAACAATAAATCATTCATTCCTTGCAAACCAATTATAATCCACTATACATCCTCCTTCGATAAAACCTGATTGTTGTGGATCGACAAGGGATGGCAACACTTTCTTCAATCTTCTGGCCAGAATTTTGGATAAGATTTTATACAGTCCATTTACCAGAGTGATAGGTCTGTATTCTTCTAGGGAGCCAGCGTCTGCGTTTTTGACGATTAGGGTGTTAAAAGCATTATTGGACCCCTTAGGGAGCTTGGCAGTCTCAAAAAGCTGAAGAACCATGTCGAATATATCCATCTTGACTAGCTCCCAACATTTCTTGTAAAAAGAAAAATTGAATCCGTCGGGCCCAGGGGCTTAGTCACTATTACAACTCCACACAGCCTCCTTCACTTCTTCTATAGAAATAGGCCTCTCCAAATCAGCAGCCTCAGAATCTTCTAATTTACAAAATTGAAGGGACCCAATGTTAGGTCTGGTGATCTCCTGTCGAGAATATAGGTCAGGGAAGAAGTCAACTGTAGTTGATTTGATCTTATCCTAATCACTGATCCACTGGCCATCAACCAGGATTTGGTCTATTCTATTTTTACGGCCCCTATTTTTTTCTTTTTGTAAGAAACGGGGCTAAGCCCAAATACTTAGATTAACTAACATCAGGCACAGGGGTAGGAACTAACCCCGCCTTGTCAGAGTTCAACAAAGCAACACATTCATCAGGAGTAGAAGTAAAAAACTGAAAATCTAAAACAGAATCCAAGGCCAAAGAAGCAAGCCTATCAGCTAGACAGTTCCCCTGCCGATACGTGTGCCGGACAACGACCTGCCACGGCCGACGAAGTAACTCAACTATACTTTTGAGCAGGGAGTCAGTAGTAGAAGCCTCCGGTCGTTGAAGTACAAGACAAGCCGCCATTGAATCAAGCTCTAATTCCAGAAGTCGGATACCAACATTCCATGCGTGAGTGAGACCATGATAAACCGCCCAGAGCTCCGCCTTGTAAGCCGAGCAGACAAATGTTGGCAGCAGACAAATGGAAAAATTTTGTGTTACGGTCCCCCAATCTACACCACTGAACTCTGGCTTTCTGTCTCCAAATGGATTCTAATTGCTGGGATTTTAAGTACAAACCATTTTTCAAGTCCTTGACTCTACGCAGCTCTTCATCCGATAAGACTCTTTCATCTGCTTGTTTATCCAAATCGTCAAGCTCAGCCTGGGTCCCTTCGATAGACTCATTCACGTTGCCCAAAGACTATTCCATTTAGAAAGAAGTCTTCTTACCAAACTCAGTTTCTTCAGCAGTTTGAATTTACCTGGGAATTGCTCATTAGCCTCTACTCACATCTTTCCTATTTCCTCCATAAAACCATACTGAGACCACCACACATTTATAAAGTGAAAGGGCCTACAACCCCCAGCCTTAGTTGCATGCTCCAAAAGCAAAGGGACGTGATCAGACCCTCTCTTGCTCCCAGCTCTTAGAGATAATAAAGGAAAAGCTAGGCACCAGTCTGGTTCTACAAACACACGGTCTATGTGGCTGGCACTTCTGAAGTTGCCCCACGTAAACCGCCTATCCTTTAGTTGAAGCTTCATCAGGTTTAGAATGTCAATGAAACTAGAAAAAGTACTGCACCCCTGGGGCAGAACCTGCAGCTTTTACGATCTGACGGCAACAGGGTTTCGTTGAAATTCCCTGTTACAAGCCATGGTGATCTAAACGTCAACTTTAACCTAATTAATTCATCAAACATCTGAATTCTTCCTTCCAATTGAGTATCTCCATACATGCCACAGATGGTCACCTTTAAATTCTTCTTCACGAGCATACCTTCCATAATAATCCAGTTATCCGAGCATCGCTTCTAGGTCAGGTTGAAATAATCACAATCTCATATCATGAACAAGCCCCCTGCCAAGCCTCTAGCTTCAACTGCGTAATAATCAATATTTCCTGGTCCCCAAATGCGATGACATAGAGGGAGATTTACTGAGGCACACTTGGTCTCACTAAGAAAAACAAACTGTGCTTGAATCTGGTTAACTCACAAACGTACCTGTGACTGCTTTGAGGAGGAGCAGACGCCTCTTACATTCCATGAAGCAAGATTAATCATAGAGGAAAAGATACACATTAAGAAGGTTGGACAAGTGATTAATCACTTGCCCTCGACCGCACCCATTCATCGCTCCACCAGTTTTTCAATAAGTTGATCAGTCGCATCTTCTGGATTGCTTACATCCCAACCAATAAGATTCCCAATACGATTCGTTTCGTCCACTTCTATCGAAGAAAAGACACAGGAATTGGAGAGCTTTGTATGTCTTCGATAGGAATTCTGTTATTATTATTTCTAAATTCTGAGTCGGATACACCCTGAAGGCTCTCTGGTTCAGACAAGACACTGCCTTTGGAACATAAAAACTTGATCCTCTTCTTCTTCTTCTTCAAATCCATGTTTTGTAAAATAGCGGCGACTTTATGCTCCACGGCCCAATCAAAAGCAGAGCCGTTGTAGC
Organism: Turnera subulata; assembly: GCA_028386065.3. Lineage (NCBI taxonomy): Eukaryota > Viridiplantae > Streptophyta > Magnoliopsida > Malpighiales > Passifloraceae > Turnera > Turnera subulata. The sequence continues at coordinate 13,888 of JAKUCV010006951.1, read as the reverse complement.
TATTTGGATATGCCACCCAGGAGCTACACCAGGCCGACTCTGTATTAATGGTGCGGGAAGAACTGGAGGAACTCGAATTGTCATTGAGGCAGGGTTTGTATGGGGTTGGGCTCTGAAATAAAGATTGCTGGTATGAGGGTGAATCCGGATATGGGACCAGGGCTGTAGTATTTGGGCTTGGGTGTGTGGGCTCAACGGCGTCAGGGTTAGACACGGGTCCGGTATTCTCACAGTTTTGAATTGAGGTTGGCCTAGGCCGAGGTGCTTTAGATGACGTGACCACTTGGGGTGTAGGGTTAGCTGTCAGATGGAACAGTTTTTGAAGATGGACAGCACAATCTATTTGTAGCCATATCTCCCTCCTTCCATGGCCTGAAGATTCTGAATAGAGGACCTACGCTATTCATCCTGCCATTATAAAAATCCATCGTTAACTCCTGCGATTGAAAACGGAGGAGGAAGGATACACCACCTATTGGAATGAGGCTGAACAGTTGATTTTCCTCCCTGGAGAAAAACTCCCTAATTTTGTCCAGCGGAAAAGGTATATCAAGTACACCCAAAGTACAATGGTGTAGCCATGCCAAGGAATCATCCTTGGGTATATATGTCTGAGAACCCAGGACTGACGTTGAGGCCTTTCCACGATTGGTATTTTCCAAGATACCACCAGATTTTGTAACATCCGCATATGATTTGTCTCCATCAACTATGGAATGTTGTAAATACGACCTTGCTAAGGGTACGACAGTCGTTTTGAGACGGTCCTCCGCAGCTCTGCGACCTTTGGCAATAGAAGCCGATAAAATCCCACCATCAACAAGCATCGAGGAGATGCTGTGAATGATGCGCTGCACATCATTGTTATTCCTGAACCTCACAAAAGCAAACTTAACTCCTTTCTTGTTCAATTTTCGGGGTATGAACACATCCATAACCTCTCCATGCTTGGACATCACCAAATGGACATCGGTTGGAAACCACCTAGCCGGCAAGTTTTCTACATAAACGCTAACTTCCTCATTGTTGTTTACTGCGTTCTGGATAGTCTTCCGGCCCCATTTGGAGAAGTACATATCTTGGTTCCTAGAAGGTTCGCTATGGGGTGGTGTAGGGGTGATTGGTAGTGTGGGGGTGGTGGAGGTAGTTTGACCATCTTGGGTAGGTGCTGGTGGGGTATACATCCGAGGGCGTAGGATCGGGAGCTGAGGATAAGTTTGATGTATTCTCTGTGGGATGGGGTTAGGCTGTAGGGTGGTCGGAGGGTGGCGGGGTATGGTGGTCGGCTGTAGAGTTTGGAGTGGTAGGAAATCCGGGGGACACAGGTAGGTAGGTGAGTGGTGGGGAGGGTTGGGAGCGAAACATGTTCAAATGAAAAATTTAATTAGGGATTAGACATAACTTGGAATAAAGGAAATATTGGTACCTGTACTCGCCCTCAATTTGGAATTTGGTACCTGTACTGAAAATCCATGATTTTTGGTACCTGTGCTACGCAAGATTCATGGTTTTTGGTACTTTCGGCATCGGAAGATAACCGGAGACACGTGTCAACATATGATATGCCCACGTAGATTGTGGGTCCCATTACACCCGGTTTGCCCAGCCTCACCCGGATCCGTCCGAAAATCCGACCCGTTCTTATTTGGAGCTAGCCAACACATCCCAAACACCCCCTACACAGTACCAACTACCAAACACTCCAAATTATAACCCTTTAAATTAAAAAACCCCCCAATTAAAATTAGAACCCCAAAACGAAACCGGCATGGAACAAAACAGAATCTCTAAAATCACCAACCCCACCCCCACCCCCAAATCAATTGCCCCGAAATCAGAAACCCTTAAATTCGCCGACTAATTGTTGAAAGAAGAAGCCCCCCCTCGGAACCCGAAGTCACCGACAGAGGCAGCAAGGGGGAATCCACTAAGGCAGCCAGAGTCAAAGACGATGGGTTTGAGGCGAAGTGACCTTCTCGGGTGATTATCAGGTGGGTTTCTTTCATTTGCTCTCTGTTCCGTTCAACACTTCACCCTGCATGCATCGTCAAAACCCATCTTCTTCGATAACCCGTCACTGCCATTGTGGGTTACTTCGGGTTTTATGGGTGGGTTCTGCAATTCTTGTCGAGGGCTTAGGTGGGGAGGTCTTCGATTTGGGGAGGTGTTCGATTTCGGAGGCTTCCAATTTGGGGTTTGCAATTTGGGGGTTTCCAATTGGGGAGGGTTCGATTTGGGGTTTCTAATTTTGGGGCTTTCGTTTCCTAATTCGTTCTACTTGGGGTCTTTTTAATTTTGGGAATTATGGCCACCGGATGGAAATAATTTGAGGTTTAATTAAGTGGTGTTTGGTGTGTGTGGTATGTTTGTTTTGGGGTGTATGCCCATTCCAAATAAGAACGGGTCGGATTTTCGGACATATCCGGGTGAGGCTGGGCAAACCAGGTGTAATGGAACCCACAATCTACGTGAGCATATCATATGTTGACACGTGTCTCCGGTTATCTTCCGATGCCGGAAGTACCAAAAACCATGAATCTTGCGTAGGACAGGTACCAAAAATCATGGATTTTCAGTACAGGTACCAAATTCCAAATTGAGGGCGAGTACAGGTACCAATATTTCCTTTATTCCGCATAACTTCGGTTACACTGTTTTTTTTTTAATAAGACGAAGATATATATTAATGTGTAAAATATGTATAGGGAACAAAAGGACTTCTAGCAAACATGACTAGGCACTCAAGCTAGAATTCTGCTACAACACCAAATCTTAAAACCAGTCAAAAAAGAAAACACACTTGATAGACTGCTATGATACATACTAAGCAACAGAAGCTAGAGTGCCTAGTACTCAGGGATTATGGGCCACTTTAAACAAGATCAAAGAAAAAGCAAAGCACACTTGAAACCATGATCAGGTTCAGATGTCTGTTTCTGGGTAAGTCATGAGGCAGTGGGGAGAATTCCACCCAGCTCACCTTATTTTACTTACAAGGTTTTGTTCTTGATATATAACTCGTCTACTGTTTCATTTAATTTCATTGGTTTTTCTATGACGGGTCGAGGCTTCAACCATCCACTGACGTTGCAAATATTCTGATCCATACACGAGACAATAGTCAAACCACATCTCCATTATTACTCTAAAATCTTGCAAGTACAGCAAATATTTACTCTAATGCAATGCTTCCAAGGATCACATTACCCGATTTAGGAGAGATGAACAGGATGGACGGAAAAATTAAACAGTTAAAGCTTAGACTAAAGATTGAATAAAAAAATTGCCGAAAAATTAATGCGTTCATTTGATTCCAGTATTGGCCAAATAACAGCTACAACAAGTAGGAAAAGAACAGAGTTGTTCACTAACAAATGTTGCTGCAATTTCTTCTCATCCTACTACGTAGGTACTACTCCACCTGAGCAAGGGATTCCTTGGAAGAAAGGAGGTGCAAGGATTTATGGACCCAATTTGGTGGTTGCAAACAGCAGAAGCTAGGACACATTATGCTTGAATAGTAATAAGGCAACGGATCATTATGAAAAAAGACAACCCAGTTGTCCTTGTACTCTGGGAAATCTTCAGCCACAATGGAGAATGAGGATTTTAATGTAACAAAAAGCAACCGTTCCCTCAATCCATGATCTCCTGGTGGGGCAACCCATTTGCCATTCGATTCATCCAGCATAAGGATGCGCATGAAACCATATTGATGATCAACAAACACAAAAAATAAATGCCCCGAAGATTTCACCAAAACAAAGTCTTTCAACTCCCACCTATAATGCCTGATCCTTGATCCATCTGGGCTAATCCTCTCCATGCTATATATATGATATGGTTTAATTGAATCCACGGCCACAAGAAATCCGATCCGACTCATAGCATAAAATTTATCATTGAGGTATACAACAGTCACAAACTGAAACTTGCGAGAGGAATAATCTAATCTGAGAATACTCCATCTGGCATCTCCTTTCCTCCACATCGCCAGCCTCCCACCGGATGTCACCACCATCAACGTAAAACGTTTATCACCATCATCAGCACCAGTACTCCTCTTGCGAAAACTCGAACTAACGGCAACTCCTCTTGCTGGAATATCATCACTGCCAGAGTCACCATCAGCTGCCTCGAGATGGTAATCTAACCAAATCTCCTCCACTTTAAAATCCCGGGGGTCCAACAAATATTTAGTTGCGAGTTGTGGATAGTTCAATGCTTCCAGGGGGATCACATTCTCCTGATCCGAATCAGATTTAGATTTGGCGGGTAAGGTTCTCAAGAGCAAGGGCGTGGTGCAGGAGAGATCACCATGAGCAGGTTGGAGGGAATAAACAGCCAACTCCTTGAGTATATACTTGTGAACCTTGTTATGACAGCAAAGTGGAGGAAGGGTGAGGAATGGGACCGCGGGAGGGAGAGGAGAACTGGAAGATCGCCATGAGCGGCAAACCGCCCTGAAACGGAGGACATCGAGGTAGCTATAGCTATTCTGGGAGGAACTCCCGATCTTTTCCACGAGCTCCATTGGAAGATTGGTCCAGCAGCTATTCATTGAGGTGGGAGCCATGGTGGATGTTTCTATACTTCCTAGGGTTTCTTAATTTCTAGGGTTTGTTTGATTACATATAGTGCGTACAAGATAACAAGAGTTTCTTTCTGGGGTCATTAGTACTCGGGAAATTAATTGTGGTCCTCGTTATGTGATTTTATATTGTCCCAAATCCAGGCAGTTTTTTAAATGGCTAAAATTTTATTGGTAAAAGAATGATTTTTAAAGTTCAGTAGTATATAGGAATATATTTCATCAAGATTTTTTCTTTTTTTTTCTTTTTTTCTTAAAAAAAATCTAGCAGGTTTACTAATGAAGCAAAATCTTATCAGATTTTTTCTCTCATACTATAATTCTGTCCCATGTACGAGAGGGAAAATTTTATTATGGGTACTCCCCAAGTTTTATTACTTGTAGACCCCTGTTTATGGTAAAAAAATATATTTGAGGGTTTGTTTAAGATTTAGAATCGGGTGCCACCAGCACCAAGCCTTATGATTAAAAATTTTGTTTCTCTATCTTTTCTTTTGGTAGTTTTTCTTTTCTACTTAATGATTAAAAATTTTGTTTCTATCAAAATGTACCGTTTCCTTTGTTTCCTATACACAGCACAGGTTCCAGTTTCTGCAATGACCTCTTCCCCTGTTGCTCTGGGTCATGTTCATATTTCTTCCACTCTATGGCCTATTTATGCCGTCTAATTGAAATAATAATTAGGCAACCTGTAAATTGTAGGAATTTCATGCTCCAAGTCCTGACAGGTGGCAGGGCTTAAGCGTTTTGTTATATATATGTTTCAAAAACCTTGTCAACTTTGTAAATACAGACAAACTTATTTACAGAATTTGCCTGATCCGTCCATAGATATTCACAACACAAAGGAGAACAAAATTTGCCAACAGTTTAAACGCCATCTAAAATGAAATAATAACACTGTAAGCCCAAAACTGAGAAGTAAAAGATATAGAAGCAGCTTCCGTGTGCAGTTGTAATTAAATCTTAGAAGCTGAAGGGGAAGAATGTTTCCAGCTCTGTGATTGCTCCGCCTCACGTACACTGTTTTGGACCTTCCTGGTGCTAGGGTTCCTCAGCCACAGAAAATTGATTTGGGGACTTTCACTTCTGTGCACAATCCGGTAATTTCTCGACCTGGTTCTTCTTCTACTTCTCCAACCTGGACTAATGGTTTTGCAAAACAAGGTAGTCCAGCCTTTACAATTTGTACAACCTATTATTACCGATAATATCATCAAAATTCCACCTCACTTGCTTGCTATCGGTCGCAAAAAGTACTCCCTATGCCTTATTGGTCAATTTATGGGATCCTCGCCGAAGTTGGAAGTGACATCAGTGATATTGAAAGGAAGCCCCGAAACGATTAATTATGCTAGAATTGAAAACCATAGAGAAGGATAGAATTATGCATGTTCAGTAAGGGTGATGATTAATGTGGATGTTGACGCACCAGTTGTATCTCTTCTTTTTCTTTATGCTAAAGTTGTGTCTCTTCTTCCTCCTGCGAAAGTGTTTGGACCCAAGTTGGCAGTAGCCTACAACCGTAATAGTCACACCAACTCCTGTCGCGACCATCTTCCACATCAAAAATTTGTATCTCACCCCCGCTACAACGGTCACAATGTGCAGGTCCATATCGAGTAATATGAATGCAGTTGGTGTTGTACTCTGGAAAATCACTAGCCATAAGCGAAAACGAACCGCCATGTCCTGCAAAAAGCAAGTGTCTCTTGAGTTCGTCCCTGGATGGCTTAACCCATTGTCTCTTGAGCTCATCCCTGGATGGCTTAACCCATTTACCCTCTTTCTCAGCCAACTTCTCCACTTGATATCTTTGATCATCTTCATGCACCAAAAATACATCCCCGCAAGATTCCACCAAGTACTGAGGAATACAGGACCGACTCCAATCTGGCAGAGCCACTAATCGCCTGGTGTTCTTGGAATTGGGTTTGGTTGCGTAGATCACTACAACGTTTCCGACCGAATCCGTAAGATAGAATTTCTTATCATTCATGTATACAACACTATAAGGAAGATGATCCGTAATGTTGTATCCGACTTTTGTCCATGCATCATCTCCTATCTTCCAGAGAAACACTTGATAACCTACCACAACCCTCGCTGCAAAACCATTAGCCTTAGTCTTGCCCAAGCTCGAACTAACAGCAACTCCTCTGACTCTGGGATTGGGAGTTTGAGAACCATCAAGAGAGACATGATCATAATCAAACCACATCTCTTTTACTATAAAATCCCTCGCGTTCAAGATCCATGTTCTCTCTTTCCCCGGTAGTGAAGAGTTCAATGCTTCAAAGTGTCTCATCGCATTCACACCATGACTCCATTCCAGGGCCGATTTGGTCTTCAGAATCAAGGGTGTGGCTGAGGTCTTGGAAATAGCTGGCTGGACGGAATAAACAGCAAACTCTTTGAGTAGAGCCCCGCCATACTTCTTACCGTTAACCTAAAGTGGGGGAACTCTGAGGGATGGCATTACGGGAGGGAGGCGAGTGGAAGATCGCCGCCAAGAGCGGCAAACCGCCCTGGAACGGAGGATATCGAGGTAGCTATCGCTATTCTGCAGGAAGGAACTCCCGATCTTCTCCACGAACTCGACAGGAAGATTGGTCCAGCAGCTGCACATGGCGGTTGGAGTCATGGAGGAGGTTTCTATGCTTTCTGGGGTTCGTTCCTAGGGTTTGTTTAATTATACTTTCTGGGTTGGAATATGGCACGAGCAACAGATACTTTCTGGGGTTCGTTTACAGGGTTTGTACATGCGGGAAAACAACAGTTTCTTTTATATGGTTTGACAAATACTAGGTAAATCAGGCGGTGGAAAACTGTGGTCCTTTTTATGGGAATTTTATTGTCCCAAATCCACGCATGCAGTTTTTTTAATTGGCAAAAAAAAATTTCCTAATAAACAAGGATTTAAAAAGTTCGGTTAATGGACCACATATATAGTATACAGTAATATATATCATATCAAGTTCTTTTTTAAAAATTAAATTTTGTCAAATATAGAATTCTTCCCGGCCCATACTATTATTAATTTGCCTCCAGCCATATGACAAACTCTAATGATGTTTTTGTTGTTCCTTCATTGATTAAAATTCCAATCATATCTAGTGTTTCATGTGTGTCCAATGGTTCTTTCGTGACGGGTCAACGCACTAACTTGTGTTGTGTTGGTCCCAGTAGAGAAGGGTTGGGGTCTGAGGAAGTTACAGAAGTTTAATGCTAAGGAAAACGCACGGGAAGTTACATATGCAACGTTAAGAAGTTCCAAGACTCTTGAAGCATCTTTTAGGCCCTTTCCCACTGCGGATTTGTTCAGCGTTGAAGCGCCTTAATCCTCAATGTGGCATGGACAAGGACCGGTCAAGAATTCTATCAATATCTGCATGGTAGTGTTATTAAAGACCGTACTGTTCCTTTTGAGCCAAACCATTCCGAGGACAGCTAAATCGATGATATGCCATGAAGATTGACTGCAGCTATATAGAGAGGAAGGTCCATTGCAGGATAAAATTTTCAAAACATGCTAGTGGATACCGTTGTGCACCCCACCAACTGCACAACATACACCATAAGCAAGCCAAGCCAGAATGCAAACAATGGTCTCTGGATTCAAGGTGAGTGTGACACCACTTCAAACCTTACCAATCTTGAATCTTTGGATAGTTCAAGAAACAAACATAGAAGAGGGATCCCAAATCAACTCACGCAGCTGAATTTCCTAGAAGTTTTCAATGTGTCTTAATTACAACAACCTGACAGGTAGCCTCCCTCAAGAGAAGCAGTTTTTTTTTTTTATGCTAATCGATATTTATTAAAAGAGAAATAGAGGTACAAAAGGAGTAATACAAAGAAAAACAGGCCAACAAGATGCTGGCCAGCCTAGCAGGTACTTAGAATAAAGATAAAAGCTACTGACAGAAAACTGGCAAAGGTAATCCCAAGATATCAAATCAAAGGCTTTGCGGAAGTCAAGCTTCCAATTGACAGTTTGTTCCTAGGCCTTTTTTAGACTTGGACAACCTCTGACGCAAGCAAGGCGCCATCAAGAATATATCTACCCTCAACAAAGGGAGTTTGGTGACTTTTGATGATGGATGGGAGGATAGGCTTTAGACGTATACAGAGGATATGGATATAATTTTGTAAATTTCACCAACTAGTGTAATGGGTCTGTAGTCATTAAAAGATTCTGAATTTTTTTTCTTTGTTGCCAACGTGATATAAGAACAGTTTAGTCCTTTTGGGAGGGAATCTGTGGCAAAGAAGTGACAAATAAGATCAAGAAGATCCGATTTAAAAAGGTCCCAGCACTTTTTGTAAAACATGAAGTTCAACCCGTCAGGACCAGGTGCCTTCTCACTGTCACACTCCAAATTGTCGCTTTGATTTCTTCCATGGAGACGGGCTTTTCAAGGAGCTTTGCCGCAATGGGGTCGATCTTAGGGAATGGGATGTCACCAATGGATGGCCTAGAAGAGATGGGTTCACTATATAGCTGAGAAAAATAGGATATGGCTTCCTTTTTGAACGAAGGCGGATATTCAGGAAGTTTTGAGCCAGCAAGAATGGAAGAGATTTTGTTTCTGCGACCCCTAGCACAAGCTGAGAGATGGAAAAATCGGGTATTTCTGTCTCCTACCCTTAGCCAATGAATGCGTGACTTGTGCCTCCATGTAATCTCTTTCAGTTTTGAATTTTTAAAGAACTATTCTTTCATCTTGAGTTGGTCTTTGGTCTCGTGGGATAAAAGACGTCTAGATTCGGTTATCAATTCCAAAGATTCAATGTCCTGCTGCAACTATGATACTGATAGATCTGAGTTGCCGAATATAGTCCTATTCCAATGAGACAGCTCTTTCCGAAGGAGATTTAATTTCTTCAAGAAGTTGAATCTACCTGGGTTTCAATTTTCGCCCACATAGCCTTAATGGAACTCTCAAATTTTGGATGTTGTAGGAAGCCTTTTTTTTAATGGTTTTAATGTATAGGAATGAGGAATAGGACTATCTGCTTTCTACTCTTTCACATAAGAGTAAAATTAGTAGCTGCGAGTGAGAACGTATTGGGTTTTGCCAGTCCAGTCAGTTAGTGAAAAGATCTTGATCGAGGAAGGCTAGTCTGAAAGTAGTTCCGATAGTACTGGTTTTTTACTGCAGGCCAGACCACCAAGCACATAGAGCTCTAAAAGGCTTGAAGCCCCAATCAATTGAGTCTTGTGCCAAGATGAATGGCCAATGATTAGCTGAGTTCCTGAAGCCCGTTTTGAGGCTGATGGAGAGAAGCAGTTTGACACATCCTCTCTCTGAATTTGTTTTTTTCCTTTTGCTAATCGAATTTTATTACTAAAAAAAAATTACAAAGGTAAGAGGAGATGAGCCAGCAACCAGCTTGGCAGCCTAACTACAATATGAGATTACATAACCAATCTCTAATTACAGAGAAGAAAAACAGAAGATAGAGAAAGGATTTAAGGCAAAGGTGGCTCTTTGTCGTTGACATTCAGATCATTGCGTGTTAACCAAGTGGACCATAATACTGCAGAACCGATGATAAGCCAAGAGGCTTTGTTATACTTGTTAAAAGCAAGTGTAGGCCAATGATAATACCAAAGAGAGCAGGATGCAGGCATGACTTATGATATTCCCGACTTGTCGCAAACCCCTCGCCATAACAACCAAGAGGACTTACAATGGAGAAAGAGATGAGAAGAGGATTCAGAGTAGTGAAGGCAGAAGGGACATTGGAATCATTTTCCTGTAGAACACCCTTGCGACGCAAAGCATCCCATGTAGGGATACCGTTCATAAAAGCAACCATAGAAAACACTCAATCTTGGGGGTAGAATGGACAGTCATACGAATCCCACGAAATTAGGTATATAGCGTGGAATTAACCACTGAACTACCCTAGGAATTTGAAATTCTTATTACCATATATATAGTAATCTAGATTTTAGGGGGGACCTGGGCCACCCCTTGCTCCCCCTATATCCGCCCCTGGGGATCAGGATCCCAGGGAAAAAGATTTGGAGTCGTGGGAGATAGAGAGGCATTTTTTAATTCTGCAAGAAAGAGTAGACAATCATTTTTTTCCCAGGAATATAGTTTGTGACGCCATGGCCAATCATCGACAGGAACTGAAATGATGTAGTTGTGAACTTCAGCGAGGGAGGCATTTGGGATCAAGGAATTTCGAAAGATTCAGGGGGAAGCCAGATTTTTAAAAGAGCCAATGGGGCACCAGACATCTGACCAGAAACTACTAAGGTCACCGGTGCCAATTTCGATATTTTTTTTTATGCCAATTTTGATATTAATCTCCTCTGGAAGTGGGAATGAGGTTTAGCTTTGTTATATATATATTAAGAACCTTGTCAACTTTGTAGATACAGACAAACTTATTTATACAATTTGACTCCGCCCACAGATATTCACAACACAAGGGAATAGAAAATTTGCTAACAGTTTAAACCCAAAACTGGGAAGTAGAAGAAATAGAAGTAGCTTCCATGTGCAGTTGTAATTTAATGTTAGAAGTTTGGACATGAACCATCAAAAAGTTGCAACAGTTCGTCCACTCGATCGGAACAATCCGGTCAAGTTTGGACATGAACAATAAATCACCCCACGACTACCCGCAGGAACCAAACCACTTTATCAAAAAAAAAAAAAAGGTTTTTGGGTTTTACAGTACCCGATCTTTTAACGTTTTGGCCAATTTGGGTCCACGACTTTTTGTCTGGCCGGTCATGTACTCCGAGTTTCAATGGGTAGGCCAATCATGATCCCTTGGTTAGACACCTGCTAACGTGGTGGGCTGCCCGAATTTGAGGCTTGGGAGGTGCTTCAAAATGACATCGTCTTGAGCCAAAACGACGCCGTTTTAAAGGGTTGTGTGGGCATGTCAGATCCATATGTCTTTGTGGGCACCGCATGCTACCAACCCGAATTCTTCACCCAACCGATCCGAAACCCAATGTATACCCTTGAAAATCCGTCCCAAAACCTGACCCTAACTGGCCAAATTTGTTTTTTCATAAGATAAAAAATCCAATATTACATCCAAATTATTTATTATTTTATTTCCTTCCTATTTAGATATTCTGGATCTTTTTCTAAAAAAATATGTAATAAAATAAAAAATGAGATATAAATAAATCAATTTGGATTCGAGATAAAGTCACCCCATTTGTGAATTTATTAATGCTAATCAATACAAAAAAAAACATTGCTAAAAGGTAATGAAGAGAGGTGGGATCTGGGTGGAGTAGTCTTTGGGCGGTGGCTGGTGGCGATGCGGGAAGGAGAAGGGAAGGGGAGGCAGAGAGAGTTGGTGGTTGGAGAGGGAAAAGAATAGCGACGACAACAATGATGACCCCTCGCGACTCCTCTGCAGCAGCCGTCGGCTTCTGCGTTTGCAGGCGGCGGAGGGGGAGGCCAAGTTGAAGGCAAATGCAGCTCGAGCAGGGCTTGAGAATCTCCTCCACCATCGTCCTGGTTACGAGCAGAGTTTAATTGTTGCTTAATTTGGTGACAGAGCAGTCTTTTCCCTCTTTCGCCCCACTTCATTCCTTGGATTTACTTAATTGTGTTTCTTTGGTCTGTGGTGGTGGCGGATTTGTGTTTGTTGATGGAGTACTTGGTGGGATTTGGGATGACCGGTGCTGAGTTCTTTCCGGCAGAGTGTTGCAGGTTCCAGTCATGAGCTTTTCGATAGGACTTGTTGTGGTTGTTGGTGTGCTGATTTGGACTGGTGGAAGTTAGTGGTGGTGGAATTGTTTGTGGTGGTGGTGTTGGGTTTAGGGATAGCGGTGGTGGTGGAGTTGTCGGATTAATGTGGTGTTGGTGGGCATTTGATGGGAGGTGGCTTTTAGTTTTTTTTCTTCTTTATGGGAGATGGGTTTTGATTTGCTTGAATAATGACTTCTGGTCGGGTAAAAATTATTTAGTCAACGAGAATACAAAATATAAATTTGGAAAATAAAGTAAAATAATTTAAAAAACAAAATATATTTGGAAAATAAAATAAAATAAAACTAATACTATGCATTGAAAAAATAATATAGGAAGATAGAACAATTAATTAAATTAATAAAACTAATATTATGCAGAAACATTATTAAAATAGAGAAAACAAATATAAAAAATAAAAAAATTCAATATCATGTAGAAAAACTACTAAAATATTAAAATAGAATATAGATTAGAAAACTAAATTTAAAACTAATTAAGTAAAAAAAGCTAGTACAATGCAAAGAAAAAAAAATAAAAACGGGAAAAGATAAAGAATGTAAGAGAGACATCAAAACATTATTATATAAAATAATTAATTTTTCAATAATAATTTGAAGAATAATTAATTTATCAAATGTAAAAATTAACAAATTAAAAGACATGACAAATTAAAACATACCTTTGTATTAATCAAAATCATTTCCCGGCTAATATACATTTATTTATTCTAAGATTGAAAATAAAATTTTCATGAAAATACAAAACGAATTGAAGTTAAATTATATCACTTAATTATTTTATAAAATATTATTCATTTAATTTAGAATAAATTGCCTAGCTTGGGTCGGGTCTCCGGCGGAATTCGGTTGTATCCAACGGTTTTTGGGTTGATTAGGTGAAGAACCCGGGTTGATAGCATGTAGAGCCCACAGAGACACATGGATCTGACATGTCCTCTAAAACAACGTCGTTCTGGCACGAGATGACGTCGTCTTGAAACACCTCCCAAACCTTAGTATAAAAAAAAAAAACACCTCCCAAACCTCAAATCCGGGCAGCCCGCCACGTCAGCAGGTACTTGACCGGGAGATCACGATTGGCCTGCCCATTGAAAGTCGGGGTACATGACCGGCCAAACATAAAGTCAGGGCCCAAATTGGCCAAAACAGTACGGTAAAACCCAAAAACCCAAAAAAAAAAGGAACCAAACGACTTGCTTTAAACAACAAATCTACAAAATACAATATTGGAAGGCAAACAAATTATGGGAGCAAGACAGTTGTGTGGTGTTTCAGATAGCAGACAATTATTGGGAGAATTAATTATGACCCAAAAGGTGAACCAACAGATCAATGCCAGTAGCCAATGGAAACAACAAAAGGTTAAGCTTTATAAAATATATAGAAAAGGGTTAAAGCCTAGCAAAATAAAACTGACATCAGCAGCAAAATTGAAACATTGAAGCTAGAAACGCCTAATTGTACTATAATTGAAAACCGTAAATTAAGAAATTAAGAATTATGCACGCTAAGTAAGGGTGACGATTGGTGGACCC
>JAKUCV010006950.1:45728-90631 GCA_028386065.3 Turnera subulata | reverse complement strand
GAAAATGAGGTTTAAGGCCTCTATTTATAGTCTAAAAGATGCATATAATCATTGGGAACAATTTCTGAAACCTTTATGAAAGTTTAGCATGTTTGTCTGAAAAAGGTTTCTGCCCATAACGGCACAACATCGATGTTTTGATCAAGAACATCGATGTTTAGCCGTTGCATTTAAATAATTGAGCCAACGGCTAGTAAAACATCGATGTTGCGTTTTAGAACATCGATGTTTCCATACACAACATCGATGTTCTTCATCGCAACATCGATGTTTTTTGGCTTCGCAAAAATATGGTGAAAAAGGGTCTTTGCCAGAACATCGATGTTGGAAAATGCAACATCGATGTTTTGTAAAACATCGATGTTTAAATTTCCAACATCGATGTTTTTTGGCTTCGGCAAAATTATGTTTCAAAGACAGATTCTCATGAACATCGATGTTGGATTGGAAACATCGATATTTTGACCAACGGTCACAAGAACATCGATGTTGTATAATCCAACATCGATGTTTTCTTGCTAAAACCAAAGAGATTTTGAAATCGACTTGATGCAACATCGATGTTGTTCTAAAAACATCGATGTTTAGAACTTAAAAACCAGTTTAATGACTTACATGATTTGTGAGATGCATGAGGAAAATGATTTTTGGTTTGAGCATTAACTTGGAGTACTTGAGTTACCATTTACAAGGATTTCCTATAGATGAACTCTCTATATATATCTTCATCCTTGTTGCTTCAAATCTTGTACTTCTTTATCTTCATTGATGTCTTTTTGCTTTTCCTCAAGGGATGAATTCATGAATGGAGCTTTGGTTAGTTTGTCATTATCAAAACCCTGAAATGAAACATGGAAGCATTAGTCCTAACACACTTCAAGACTTCTCACACAAGAAGATATACCCTCTTCCTATGAATCTCAACAAGGGAACTAACCTCCCTTAAGGTGTATAGCAAAACAATCACTCAAACAAAAGCTCTCACAAGAGTAGATATGAGTTACAGAATTTAAGCTAAAAAAGGCAACTCTCAATCCTCAAAGGATATTGGCTCAATTAGGATTTGTAATGTATGTATGAATGAATAGCATGAATGTAGAGAGTTGATTGGTTATTAATCAGAGCTAAGAATCCTTAATTTGTAGCTCTGGAAAGTTATATGGCCGTTTTGAATCCACTTAGGAAACACCCTTAAACAAAACATAGTGGGTGCTAAAAAGTTGTCAGAAATAACGGTCATAACATCGATGTTTTAAGGCTCAACATCGATGTTTTGTCCAGTAAATTTGAATTATTGGACTAACGGTAACTAAAACATCGATGTTCTCCAACCCAACATCGATGTTATTTTGATTCTGTGTAAAACCGTTTAAAGCTTCAGATGAAGAACATCGATGTTTGAAAGCCAACATCAATGTTATTTTGCTTCTGTGAAAAAGAGATGAAAACTGATCATTGAAGAACATCGATGTTTTAATTCACAACATCGATGTTATTTTGCTTCTGTGAACAAGAGTTAAAAGACTCAATTTAAAGAACATCGATGTTTCAAAGCCAACATCGATGTTATTTTGCTTCTGTGAAAAATGATTAAACCTGACCATTGAAGAACATCGATGTTATGAAATCCAACATCGATGTTTTACTTATGTAAAGGATATTTTCAAATGCAACGGTCATGAGAACATCGATGTTTAGGAATCCAACATCGATGTTCTGAGTCTTCTGCCAATTTTTGGAAAATTCTTTGAAGACAGGAACATCGATGTTTGGATGGCAACATCGATGTATTTTGGCTCGGCAAAAACAAATTAAAACTGACCATTATGGAACATCGATGTTACAAATGGGAACATCGATGTTATGATTAATTTTAAACGCAACGGTCACTAGAACATCGATGTTTTAAAACATAACATCGATGTTATTGACACAGAAAAACAGTTTGATGTTTGAAATGTGTTTATGTGATGCCTGAGCAAATTTTATCTTATTTTGAGCCAATGTCCAAGAAGAGTTGAGTGTTATACCTTGTACAATTTATGAATCTAACTCTTCTTTCTTGGCTCTTCAATTCTTGTGCTCATTCACTTTCATCCTTTGCTCTTGAGTGATTTTTTTTTTTGCTTGAGGATAGGTTTGACCACATTTCTTTTTGCTTCATCTTTGTCATGATCTGGAGTTGGTTTGTCAATTATCAGAACCTTGTAATGAACCATGAGTTCTAACATAGGGTTCTTGGAGATTTTGAACAATTTTGGATGATTCGGGTGCTGTTTTGTCTTTATAAATGCATATTCTGGATGTTACGTGATTGGGTGTTAATGGGCTTGTCCCAATTTTGGTCAATTTCAAGCTTTGTCGGGACGGATTTTGTGACTTTCTTGCGTTTTAATCCGTAAATAAAACTACACTAGGATGTTGAAAATGACAATGCTAGTATGCAATTTTACTCTCATGATGCATGTCTAGACATATGTGGTCTCTGTTTAATTTTGCCAAGCCCGAGGGGGCGAAAGAATTGATTTCTTATGGGGTACGTACACAAGTTGTAGAGGATCGGTAGCGGAGCCATGCCGGCATTGCCGCCCGCCTCCTCATCCGGGAACATGTCGAGAGGAACGGGCCTGTTCGAGAGATCATCGAGAGAGTCGGGTTATAGGACTTCTTCCGCACTTTCCGGGGAGACAAGGTCGATTTGCAGGCGGTGTCAGCTTTAGGCGAGAGATGGTGGGATACCACCAACACCTTTCATTTAGCTTGCGGGGAGTTGACAATGATTCCTTCGGACTTTGTTCACATCACAGGACTGGTATGTGATGGCGCACCGGTCACTTTTGATCAGTAGTTGGGCACTGATCGGTTCCAGGAGTTAGTAGGTCTCGAGCATAGGTGGGGCCGCCATGGTGAGGTATCCCCCAAGTGGCTACAGGACTCTTTATTGGCCAGTGGTTATGCAGGGACAGCGGAACAACGAGCCTGGGGTTTAATTTTAGTGAGCTTGTGTAAGACTAACTTTGCCACAGGTAGCGACCGAATCCGATGTGATTTGCTGGCATCACTCGTCCATCTGGATAGGCCGTGGGTTGATTGGGCTTCGGCGGGCTTTGCAAATGCCTACCGAGAGACGACCAACTTCTCTAGGGGCGCAGCCAAATATTTTTATGGCTCGGTCTGGATTTGGGAGGTACGTCGCCTACTTCTTTATTACATTACCGTGTTCAACCATCTCCCCTTCTCTTGCTAACCAGATGACTTGTGTAGGTATGGGGTCAGGAATACCTCGGGTTGTCTGCCCCAAGATTGACATCTACCGAGGAGGTTTGGTCGGTCTCTCTCTGTTGGGGTTCTTCAGGTTGCGGACCTCGGGTTCATGCTCATAATCGAGAATGAGCTCGCCGTTACATTGATCAGGTCGCTTTGTCGGATCAGGTATTTTTCCCTCTGCCATCTTGTATCTATCCTCTCAGGCTTCCTCAAACTCTTTCTCATTCAGTGAGTACTTGTTTGGCAGGTTCGGATTGACCCTTTCGAAGCCTATCATGACAGATTGGTGGATGGTAATGACGACGTCCGTGATATGGACCACCGTCGATGCTTACTCAGGTATCTCGGCATGCGGGTATAGTACCTTGGAGATCGGGTTTGTGTTCAAACTGTGAAGAACAGGTGGGTACCACCAGATCCACCTTTATCTATACGGGATGTGAATGAGCGGGAGGAGATACCAGATGAGGATGACCAGGGCGAGCATCTTGAAGATCTCGTCAGTTATACTGGCAATTATCCTGCCTTCATCAACACGCACCTAATGCCTTCGTTGACCACCCCAGGGGCAGAAGGATCAGTTGCTAATGTCGGCCCTTCTCAACAAAGTTCTGCTTCTAGGAGGAGGAAAAATACCGGAGCGTCTTCATCCACATCTCAGCCTATCCTCCTTACATATGAGGCTAATTTTGAGTCTTTTGATGATGCTTACAGGCGTTGCTGAGTTCCCTTTGTTGAGGACCTTCCTCCCGACTTTCCTCCATTTCCAGCCGGCATTACTTCGGTATCTCCCCTTACATTCACGTTTTCATATATGTTTTCTCTTGCCTTCACGATTTGACCGATTCTTTGTTAATAACAGCTTCCAGCAACTGAGGCTTCTCGGCTCTGGACATTACTCGGGCGGGCGAAGGCGACCTTGATGGCCCAGGCTATTCGGATACGGGAGCTAACCTCCTACGCGAGGGAAGGCAGATGTGCTCGCCCTGGGCCACTACCTCGGCCTCATGGACCTGCCGTCCCCCCTACCATTCCTCAATCGATCCCGCCTACTACAAATCATACTTCAGGTGACTCCAAGGACACTATCCAAGAACATCTTCGGCTGTCTCGCCAGTCTCGCGGCAAGAAGAGGCGGTCCTGATCCTTGTATGTAATGTATGCATGTCCTAAACATTAGATGCGCGTACTTTTAATGAACCTATCTTCTACTTTCTGATGCGCTTATTTCTTCTTTCCTATCCATGAAATGCAACCATGTATGCAATCTTAAAAACAGCCAAGTCATGGGTCAAAGTTATTAGGCCAGTTGAGGTATAGACTCAATAGGTTCCTATAAGATCATTAGGTTCTTCTGCCCTTGCTTGAGAAATCACCTCGATAGCAATCTTGATGTCAATAAGCATGCTTCCCAGATTCCTCCGAACTCCTTTTAGCCCTAACTTTTGCCTAGATCGTCCTTTCGGGTTTTCAACCTAGCGGGCGCGTCCTTGCTTTTTCCTAGGCCGCCCTTTCGGGTTTTCAACCTAGCGGACTGATTCCCCCTCTCTTTCCTTTCCATCTTTTCCTTTTTTGCTAAGGGCATACGATCAACTGTTGGGATGGATGGCGGAGAACTTGAGATTTTGACGGTGACATATCCGAAGGATGGCTTAATCTTGATCAATGGGATGAAAGGCATGCGGCTTGTAGGAATTCGGGGGTAATTCTTCAAATGCTTCAAGCTACTCCTAATGAGCTGGACTCAATATTAACCCTTATTACTTTTTATCGACTTAGCTTGGGAACCAGAATTGTTTAGACCAAACTCATTTTTGAGCTACCTACGTACCAACAAAGATAATATTCATTCTCTCCAAACCTTACAAAATAATGAAAGACGCATAAAATGGCACATTGGTCACGAAGCCAAAGAATTCTCTTCCCTTTTTCCTTTTTTTTCTTTTCCTTTTTTTTCTTTCTTCCTCTTTTCCCTTTTTTTCTTTTTTTCTTTCTTTTTTTTTTGGGGGGAAAAGACTTTATGAGTCAGGCACTTACTTGAAACAAAATACAAAAATTTGGAGACAGACTTGAACTTACTGGATCAGGTCTTCGTAGTTCGTTTTATGATTCCCAAGCCAAGCCAACAAATTTTCATAAGGCTTAAGATTCCCATTTTCACAAGAGGGTAAAGACATTCATTTCATGATGCTAACTAAAAGACATCAGACAAATGATATCGACTCTTGGAGGTGAGGTTAACAAAGACACGCCTCAATCCTCTTTATTCCAAAATATGAAAGACGGACTGGACTCTAAATGACAACATAACAGAACTTTCTCCCATCCCCTTAGTAACCTCAAACATCCTTCTCCGTTGTCCACTCTATCTTGTCTGGATACACAAGCTTCCTTCGTGGCACTATAGTGACAGTTTCCTTTGGATCATCTTGTCGAACCCTGATCACCAAAGTTTCATCGTCAGCTTCTGGTCCATCTTCCTCACCTCTTTCCATCATCGTGCAATCTTGAGATCTCGAGCGTTCATCGGATCTTGACGTTTCATCCCAATCATCCCGATTGCTTTCCCCAAATTGAACAATAAGGTCCTCAAGATTCTTCTTCGCATTCAAACTTTCCCGGGTTAGTACTACGTTATGGAGATGAATTTTCATCTCATTACGTCTTCAACCAATGCATATTGCCCCATAGCATCTTGGAATTGCTTTATGGCTACTTGGGCCAGTGGTTGCCCCATCAAATCACCCCGAAGAATCGTCTCCTCCAGCTTATTCATTAAGGCACAAAATGTGAGCTTCACCACCTTCTCTTGTTCCAGGTTCCTTTCTTCATACATTGGGGATTCATCTCCCATTGGTTCATCTTCGGGACCCATCCCCATGCCCCTAGTGCTTCTTGTCTGGTCCGCATGCTCATTGCTCATGATTTCTTCTTACTATCAAGGGTGAGTAGGTGGGTCTCAATACTTTGAAAAAAACTGTAGAGGACAAATGGTTTAGGTAGAGGGAAAAGGAGTGTGAGGGTAGGCCCTTGACTCGGCACGTTTCATCATTTTTTTTTAGAAATTATGCAAGATGTTATGTGTAATACACGGCGATGCTAACTTTTCAAATTCTCGAAGCAACCGGACATCAATCCAAATTTCTACAAAGCAAAGATTCTCAGGATGCTCTAATTTGGGCAAATCACTTGTTAGACTGCCGAGGTGTCTTTCCTTCTCCCTTTTTCCCTTCTTCTCCATCCCCAACATATTCATAAAATGGAATACCAAAATAACAAGGCACGCCATACACATACAAAACGCAATAAACATCACACAAATGCACTTAACACTTATTGATCCATCATGTATGAGATGCTCAAGGTATGTGGCTGGTTAGGGGCTAAAAGGCTGTAGCTAAGGAATAGTTTGGCCTACTCACATGTGATAAAGGATATCGCGTGAGGCCCGGGGCCCATTAATCCCTATCATTGCTTGAGCAGCGAGAAACCGGTTCACACAAGCCAGTATCGCTTAAGGAAAGCATTGTAGCGGACTTGGATCCTATGGCCCTCTTACGGTAAGGGCTTCACAATATTTATCATGAATGCAAGGCACTTATGATGACACATAACAAAAATCCAATGACTGCACAAAGTTTCTTGAACCCTCTAAGTCCCCAGCGGAGTCGCCAACTGTGAATACCCGACCCAAAAATCACTTGGGCCTATTCACCTATTCCTTACACCTTCTTCATAATCGTCATCCAACATCTGTGGAGTCGCCACCCAAGTTTTATTAAAGGATAAAACTCGGGAAAACCTTCATGTGACTCCGTTTAGGCAACTAGATAGCGAACCAAAGGTGCTGGACCCGGGGATTCGTCATGGATGGGAAGGTGTTAGGCACCCATCCATGTTGGGGCGAAACCTTGTGCAATTAAAGAATTTTGTATACCTTGTGCAGGTGTGCAAGTGTAAACAACAAAACACATAATAACTGAAATTAAAAAGAAAGGGGAGAAGAAGAAGATTGGGCTTGAGTTTCCACCACTAGAAACCACCTACGTAGCCCGGCAACCGGGTTCAAAGCCCACGTAGTTCTTAAAATGGCACCACAACAATCACATCATCATGAACATCAACATCTCAACAATAATTGGTCAAGCAAAAAGGAATTAGTATTACCTCTTGTGGCCCTCCTCTAGCTCCTTGGTTTAGGTTGTGTCTTCCACACAATTTTCTCCCAGTCCTTAACTCAATCTTGGAGTTCTTCTTGATTTTCCCCTCTTGCTACCTTCTATGGATGATGCTACCCACGAAATTCTACCAAAGTTTTGCCTACTGAATTATTTTCTAAGCATGGAGAGATAGAGTTTCTCCAAGCTTCAAAGCTTATGAAGAGTATTTGTGTAATAGAATGTGTGTCCTTTGAAATGTGAGAGGGGGGTCCTATTTATAGTGTTCTGGGTAGTGTAAGGGCGTGGACCAGCTTAACGATCAAGGTAATGGCCAAAAATCTGGGCCAAAACCGAGTAGAATCAAATCGGGAGCGAAAATTGGGGAAAACGTGTTTCTGGGCGCGCATGACCGCCATGGCCGGCGGTCATCCAATGGATGACAGCCAGGCCTGGCAGTGATGTGAAGATGACCGCTGGGACCTGGCGGTTGTCTCGAGATGACCGTCCGGCACCTGGCCATTTACCCGTTCTTTCCATTTTCGGTTCCGATTCCCCCTAATTCCTCCCTGATTTGATTCTACAGCGTAATTAACCCCTTAACTGCCCAGAATCACTTGTTTTCTTGATTGCTACTCCTCTCAATCATCTCCTAATTAATTGACTACACCCAAATTCTTATTTTATGCTAAAATCATATCAAAAACACTTTTACTATTAAGGGATGATTTAACTCTGATTTCCTACGAAAATCAGAGCTAAATTTGTCTGCAAGCAAGGTGTTAATGGGTTGTGCAACTCTAGAGAAAGTCCATATTCCATTAAGTTGGACCCTTACATTTATCTTTAACCCAAGAGTAAATCATCTCAATATAATTAGGTTTAAAGAATAAATAAACAAGCCTAGGCTAATGAAGTATAATACATTTTAGCAATTTAATCCTTATTATGTGTTTTTATCCTATGATTAAATCGTCTCATTAATCTTAGGGTCTAAGTTCATAAAGGTCTTAATTACTATAATGTATGAATTCTACTGAAAAATTGAACCCCATCCATGCTTCAACCCGAGACTAACTCATTAATCTCATGATTCAAACATGTCTGAAGTCTAATCTCAATAGAACTTTCATGGGTCAAATTTGGGTGTTCACAGGCGGCCTAGGCAAAAGTTAAGGCTAAAGGAAAAATTAGGGGTAGTAGCCAATGACAAGGGGCATCCATTGGGTAGACGGCCTCACTTTCAAGACGATTCACTTGGGTAGTCATGAACAAGCATCTAGATACATCGCCTCCATCTATTTTTGAAGGGGGATCCACTTATCCATTGATTTTGCTTTACGAGTCTTCATCCATCAAACCTTTTCAACAAGGAATGTTCACCCCTAGGGCCCTATGTAGAGCTTGAAATGAATGAGTTCATACATTAGGCGTCTTTCTCTTTGAAATTTTTGATGGAATAACTCGCTTTTTCTCAAAGTTGCGAAACTGTCACCTTAGCTCGAACGTTTTTTTCAATGCTCATACATCATACTAGGGGCACTTGCATCCAAATGCACCATGTAGAAATAAGATTTCACTTGCATCCGTACATGTGGTAGTAGATGGCACTTGCACTTCAAAAAGAGGAAAAAGAACAAACAAATCATGTAGAAGTAGGGAGCACATGTAATCAAGGGGAAAAGAGGAAAGATGAGAGGAAGAGAGATGGGATAAGAGAACGAGAGAGGATGAGAGGAGAAGAGGAAAAAAGGAGAAGAGAGAAGAGGAAGAAGGAAAAAAAAAAAAGAGAAGAGAAGGAAGCAAACGCCTCATTTAGAATTAGGAAGCACTTGCACTCGAGACGAAAAAGAGAGGAAAAAAGAGAAAAGAGGGAGAGGAAAACATAGAGAGGAAGATAGGGGACGGAAAAGAAGAGGAGAGAGAAGAAGAGAGAAAAGAGAGAGAACATGTCACAAGCACTTGCATCCAAAAACAAACATGTAGAAGCCAGGGGCACCCTCATGCATTGAAAAGATAAACACATTGTAGACATGCTCATGCATCATGTGCATATAGAACATGGATTCTTTGGCAAGGTAGGCTTGATTAAGAGTAAATGATCAACAAAAGTGATAACATCAGAAACTCATCACTTGATGTAGACTCACATTCTCTGGGGTTGATGACTGGAAGGGCATGGCTTGTTCGAGTCTTTAGATGACTCTATCTATAGAATATCGGGCATGCTATGCCCTCACCTGAGGTATAGACATTACGATTACCTATAGACTCTAAGGGCATGGCGGCCCACAGCTTTTGATTGATGTCGGACAAGATATAAGAGGCATGCTACCCCCTGATATGTTTGGTTTTCCCCAGGGGCTTGGTGGGCCCATTCAGTCAAACTAGAAAGGTTACCTATTCAACTATGGGTTGGGACACCTCAGATAGTTCTAAACCAGGGGTATGCTAGACCTCATCTTTCTGGAGCCATGACTAGATGATGCTGGGGGCATCATGCCTCACCCCGAGAAAACCGAACCTGGAGCATGATGTGCCCGCATCTAGACAAAGGGGCAGATACACCCCGTTTCCTTCAAACCCAATAGGGAACCCAGAAACACGAGACTTGTGAGCCATCAACACATTCGAGACTTGCATTCACAACCAGCAATATTACTACTCCTATTCAAAAAATAATGACAGCAAAAATTTAATTAAAAATAGTAAAAGTATGACAAATATTTTGTAAAATTAAATAAAAATAAATGTATAAATTAAAATTTTAAGGAAGAAGATATCGTTTCGTAAGTATTTCTCAATATGTCCATACATTAATTTAATTAAACAATTATTAACAATAACCAAATTATCGTGCCATGTGCATCGTGTTGATGTCCATGTTTATCATCCAATGGGCCAAAATGATTTTTTGATGAGTCCATTAGCATATATCAAGCCCGATTTTCAATTTGGTTATTTTCACATTATTGGGCCTCCTTTTATAATTAAGGCCCAAGTATTTTCAGCCATGGCCTTCTTTGTTTTTCAAATAGTGTTATAATGCAGCCTATCTTCTTTTCAGCCCACGAATTTTGTTTTACATACTTTTATTCAAAAAGATGTGTTTCATTTAAGTGAATGCTTGGGTGTTTAAATGTAGTGGAACTCATAGGTTGCTAAGAAAACGGTAATATTTATATTGAGGAATATAAGCCACAACTTTCTTTTTCCTCTTGCTTATGTACTTTGAATTGGTTTCCTTTCTCCCACTTTTGTCTTCTTTCTTTCTCCACTAAGATATGTAGCCGTTGCCCCTTGTGGAGGTTTGTCTAATCCAAATGCTTAAATCAAGACAAAGCATCAATAGTCAGGGGCGGATCCAGAAATTTTTATTAGGGGGGCCAAATTTGTAAGAATTTATTTTAGGAAGGACCAAAACTATACAAACTAGCACAGATGGGGAAATACACAAAAAAAAATGTGGGGAAAGGTACAGCTTGAGCATCAAACTCAAGACCTCCCGCCCATTTTAGCGCCCAACTACCATCACGCCACCTTCCATTTTATGCAATTTTATTACCATATATACTTTTGGATTTTAGGGGGGCCTGGGCCCCTGCTTCCCTCCTGAATCCGGCTCTGCTAAAAGTAGTTTCAGCCAAGGTTGTTAAACCCGGCCCGGCCATCGACCCGGCTTAGCTTAGGGGTCACAAAAATCGGGGTTTAACCGGGGGTCAATAGGGGGTCAAAACTAAACTAAAAAAAAAATTAATTCTTCTGCTTTGTAAGGAGTGTGTGTGAATACCCGTTCCAAAATCACTTGGGCCTATTCACCTATTCCTCACATCCTCTTCATAACTGTCATCCAATATCTTTGGAGTCGCCATCCAAATTTTATTAAGGGACAAAACTTGAGAAAAACCCTTCATGACTCCATTTAGGCAACTAGACAGCGAACCAAAGATGCTGGACCCGGGGGTTCGTCATGGATGGGAAGGTGTTAGGCACCCATCCATGTTGGGACGAAACCTTGTGCGATTGAAGAAATTTATATGCCTTGTGCAAGTGTGCAATTGTGGACAACAAAACACAACAATAATAGAAAATAAAAAGAAAGGGGGGTAGAAGAAGATTTGGCTTGCATCCCATTGGCGAATTGAGAATACCTACGTACCCGAGTGACCGGGGTCAAAGCCACGTAGTTCTAACGGTGCTGTCACAACAATCACATCATCAAAAAAAACATCAGCAAGATATCAGCAAAGAATAAACACAAAACAGGGTTTAAGGCTTACCTCTTGTAGCCCTCCTCTAGCTCCTTAGTTTAGGTTGTGTTCTTCATCCACTTCCCTTCTACTTCTTAGTTTGATCTTTGGCCCTTCTTGATTTATCCTTGTTTCTCTCTTCTTGATGCTACCCACAAAATTTCTCCAGAGTTTTGCCTATAGAACTAATTTTTAAGCTTGGACAAGTAGAGTTTCTCCAAGCATCAAAGCTTATGAAGAGTGTGTGTAGAATAGAATGTGTGTCCTTTGAAATGTGAGAGGGGAGTCCTATTTATAGAGTTCTGGGTAGTGTAGGGGCATGGATCAACTTAATGATCAACGTAATGGCCAGAAATATGGGCCAAAACCGAGTAGAATCAAATCAGGAGCGAAATCGGAGGGAAAAATGCGTTCTGGGCACGTATGACCGCCATGGCTGGCAGTCATCTTATGGATGACAGCCAGGCCGGGCGGTCATGAGTGGAAGACCAAACAAATCTGGATTTCCAAGGGCTTATGTTTTAAGCCTTTTTTCAAAACTTGCCATGCTTTACGGTCATCTATTTTTCTCTTTGGTAGGATTGTTAGCAACAAATCGTAGAGGTAGTTGTGATAGATTTAGAATAATCTAGTGTGAACTTGTTGACTGTGATCTAATTATTTTTCTCATGTACACAACATCTTTATTAATGGAACAGCTCCGTTATTATCAAAAAAAATAGACATTTGACAGCTACATTGTTGAAACAGATATTTTTAAAGACAATATTTAATCTCGGAATTTTTGTACCAAAATTTTGCTGGTGATAAATGATAATAGTGAATCTACTGTAAAAATGATAAAATTACTTGTGCCAAATTATATTTAATATGACAATAGTTGTTGGCATGAGCTTGGGTGTTCCTAAAGCAAAATTTATGATTCTTGATTTATATGTGGAATATTTGTGTATTGGGTCTCACACTATTCGATTTTGAATTGGTCGACCTCCAAAATTAGGACAGGAATAGGAGTCAAATAAAAAAAATTATATTGGTACAATATTTCTCATCCATACTAATAAAATTACTCTTTCTTAAAATGCTAATGTGTGTGTGAAATGGTCATCCCATCCCACCAGCTGAATGATTAAGGTCGTCTCATCTCAACTTAACATAATGATTTCTTTTAGTGTGGTCTTTGGCAGTCAAATAATTTTTAAATACCATTGGGGCAAGTTTAGTCAAATTTTACCAGCTTGTTTATCCGTTAGTAGTATTATAACTAATCCGAAACGACACAAGGAAAATAAAGAATCTTTAACTGCAAAGAAAAAGGTTCTCTCTCCGAGCTACTGTACCCCAGACTACCATTTCCCGATTAAGCCATCTTCACCGGCGAGGCCACCCATGGCATGAGGAGCTAGAGCCTTCCCCATGTACAGCTTCGAAGCCGGATCCATCCACCTAGCCTAAACAGAGACGACGGCCTCACAGCAGTAGATCCATCTTGCAGACGACGGAGAGCCTACGCACCGCCCCACCAGCGCGCGTTCCGCCTTCTGCCATCAGCGCGCCGGCCGTCGTGGCCATGGGCATGCCACCGAAGGACATGGAGTCCGACGGCGACAGCGAGCCCACCATCGACCGCCACCAGCTCTCCACCAGCAGTCCAGTCCAACGGCGACGGTCCCGCTCACGTGACCGAGGAGCTGCTCTCCCCACCACCACTGGCAACCGATGACAACCATCGCCCCCCTCCCCTCCTCCCCCCTCGGGCGACGATGCAGCAGACAGTCCCTCCCCTGGCGATTTCCAACCCCTACAACGTCACCACCGTGCGGGTTGGCGAGGACACCACCGCCGCTTTGCACGGTGAGGCCCGAGCTCCACCGACACAAATGATGGCGCCACCTTCCCCATCCGAGCCAGCAGTCCCTGAACCCACCAGCACGTCCCCGCCACCCCATTTGGCCGACCAACTATCCGGTGCTATGGATACCGATGTTCTTATGGAGGCCGAACGGCCTTCTTACCGAGACTCAC
Source organism: Turnera subulata (assembly GCA_028386065.3). Taxonomy (NCBI): domain Eukaryota; kingdom Viridiplantae; phylum Streptophyta; class Magnoliopsida; order Malpighiales; family Passifloraceae; genus Turnera; species Turnera subulata. Next base: position 76,932 of record JAKUCV010006950.1, on the reverse strand, counting down.
TCCTTGCTGGGGCCAACCCTCTATACCAAGCGGATCCTTGGGAAGTAGAAGGCCAAGCTGAATTCGGGGAGGGCGATCTGTTTATTTCTCATACAAACGGAGTGGCAAACCTAGAACTATCCGATCCATTCAAAGCTCGCTTGGATAAGCCATGGGAGAATGTTGTGATAGTCAAATTGTTCGGATGCCCTATTGGTTTCAAAGCGTTGCACACTAATTTGCAGACTCTTTGGAAACCAAATGGACCATTAAAAATCGTAGACCTGGAAAATAACTTCTATGTGGTGCATTTCTGGGACAAAAGGACTACCTTCATGCCTTGACAGACAGACCCTGGCTCATATACCGCAGTGTGCTTAATGTCCAACCCTGGACACCCAGCTTCCGTGCATCCACCGACAAGATTGACTCGATAGTGACGTGGATCCAATTTCCCGACTTCCCCACCAACCGCTACCACTCCAGGATTCTCCGCGAACTCGGCAACATGGTGGGCAGGACAATCAGACTTGACGGTAACTCCTCTAATCCCAGTAGAGCAAAATTTGCTAGAATTGCTGTATGCCTTGATTTGACAAAGCCACTACCAGGGACAGTACACTTGGATGGTGAACCCTTAAAGGTAAGCTATGAAGGCTTGCATGATATATGTTATCTGTGTGGGAAACTTGATCATAATGTGTTAGTTTGCTCGGATGATCCGCATTCACAGAATGAGACAATAGCGCCATCAGCTACAGGATTGATGACATCTGAGAGGCCGGTTGCCACGTCCGGTGAAGGTCGGGGTGAATGGATGAATGCGCCAAGATTCTCGAGGCGACCACCCCGACGCCAAATTACAAGCAATCAGGTTCCCCCATTGCCCCACAACCATATCCATCCATCCAACAGATTTCTTCCTTTGAGCAATGCTCGGTCTGATGACCTAACACCGGCCATCCTCCCCAGCCTTAATGCACCCCCTATCTACACCAACCTTACATAATGTCCTGCTAGTGGTGTCTTCAGTTCCGGATCCTCTCCCACTACCACCATACTCCATTGAGAGCCAACCCTCTCCCGATCAACCTCCTACCTTACCTACTCTTCAAGACTTCCTCGGGGAGGGGTCTATTAAGAAACCCAAGAGCAAACTTCTCAACCGCATCCAGAGACAATCCACGAAAAAACTCAACCAGTGAAAATTTCCAAACTCACAAAGGATAATCCCAAAAGACAAACCCTTAGAGATGTATCCAATGCCCAATCCCACCCGTCTACTCCTGATCTTTCCCGGCCTTCCACTGGACCTATTCCATCTTCAGCTACTACCTCAGCCAGTTACCCAGTCGTCTCCTCCAATTTCAACCAAACCACCCCCCGACCTCGTAAATCCCAGAATCACACAGTTGTGGTTCTGGGAGAAGAGTGCCACAGCATGATTTTCTCTCCTGGTGCATCCAGCTCCAGTATGGACGTGGATCGGTGGATGGTGCCTCCCCAACCTCACTGACCGATCTACTCCATCAAGTTTGTATGTTACCAGTATTAGTTTCACCTCAGCCCGAGTATTGTACTGTTTCCAGTGTTTTGTATGATTCGGGATTTTGATCTCTCGTCATGTATCGTTCCATCTAGTTCATCATGTTTTCTTGTATAAGATAGAAGTCGTCTTGAGCTAACGACTTCTAATCATGTATTGAGCTCACGTATATTTTGATTAATATACTTCCCGGTTTCGACCAAAAAGTATTATAACTAATCCAGAGTTTCATTTTCTATTTTGAAGAAATATATTTCGAGCACCACCATATACATAATTTTCTCCATTTACTGTAAAGTATACCAGACAAAACCTTTTTGGAACCAAACAAGTTTAATTTAATCCAGAAGCATGAACAAACCCTAGACCAGAGTTCTGTAAAGTACCAATATATATAATCAATTCATAAATATCTCCATAATGTCATGTAATGTTAGCGAGTAAAATAATCACAACTTTCTATTTATTCCATATATAGTGCCCTACAGGCCACAACCATTGGCACTTTTTTTTCTATATATATTTGGAGTGGACTACCACCAACAAGAACTACCACATTATACACACACTGTTATAAAATGGGGGATGAAATTCACTCCTTAATGGAATAATACAAGCTTGATCAAGGTGACAATACAACCTTGATGGTAGTAATATAACTTTAATGGTAATAATACGACTTTGATAATAGTAATAATGGAGAGTGATTAAAATAAGATGGGGAGATTGAGAAAAGAGGTTTATGGTATATGAAAATAAGAAGAGAGTAAGTTTATGGTGGGAGAAGAAGGTATATATGTGTATAGAAATGAAGGGATATTTATAGGTGAAAATGGGAGGATAAAAACAAATGAGTATGATTAATTTAATAAGGTAAAATAAAAGGATATTATGTAAAGGAAGATGACATTAAGATTAGGACAAAATGGAATTATGGAGGGTAAATAGCCAAAGAGATAAATCCAAGTGGATGTTAGGTGAGGGGTAAAATATTTACCGGGGGTAAATTTGGGTATAGTAAAATTGAGTTTTATTGGATGGTAACAATGACATTCACCATAATTTATTTACAACACTCCCCCTTGAATGTCATTGCTCCATAGATAGAATATGCTTGGGAATAACTGCCTCATTAAAAATCTTACCAAGAAAAACCCAGTGGCATAAAAACTTGGTGAAGGGAAAAAGAGTGCAGTGCGTATTCTACTCCCCCTCATATTGGCATCTCTTGATTTTTTGATATCATCGCATGCCAATCTTCTTTGTCGTCCTTTGGTGACATTTGCATTGTAGGCAGTATTATCTTCATGAATTGTCATTTGAATATGAATCATGAGTATGCAGCATCATCAAACTTAGCTAAGCACAGTCTAGACTGGCTTCGTGTATTTTTGCATTATTTGAAGTGGTAGCAACGATACTCTGTTTTGTGCTTGCCATGATACTTCAGATATCAGCTTGCGCTTTATGTGGATCAAATAAATGACCTGCATCTCCAAAACAAACTGTATTCTTCTTGGACTCACAAGGTTAAAATAATTACATGTCCATTATACTTCAAGATAATGGAGAGCTTTAGGCTTTATGAAAATTAGAGCAAAGTGATATTTTGCTAACAAGTTTATGGCAAAGCTTCAGGCTTTATATTGCCAGCAAAATAAATTGCACTTTGATAGGGTACTTCAGGACCAATCTAATTCTTTTATGAGATTTTTTTCATCTCAAATTCTTTCTTGAAACATAGCACGGCATTTGGAATCCTCTTCAGGAGTTCCAATAATATTTAGATCAATAATAATATCTAAATCATAAATTATCAATAACGATAATAATTAATTCCCACATGAACTAATTAAGTAAAACACATAGAGCATATATGCAAGAATCATTATAAATACCAAATTGGTTCAAACCATACGAAGACCAACTTAATTTTGCATATTCTCAGGAATTCGTTGCTTCAGGCAACTTGGATCCTTCAGGGATCTTCATGTATATGTCATGACTTATGGATCCATAAAAATATAGGCTATAAGAGCATCCATTAGATGCATTTCTATTTTTTTTTCATACAATGCCAGACTTATCAAAATAATTGCATCCACCACAGGGGAGTATGTCTCCTCACAATTAATATCAGGTCACTGGGTGAAAACTTTTGCTACAAGTCGTGCTTTATATCTCACTATTTATTTCTTTTTCCGCACAAATACCCATTTTATGATCCACCGATTTTACACCTTCTGGTGTACGGACTACAGGTCCGAAAATTTCTTGCTTCACAAGCGAGTCTAACACAGCCTTAATTATATCTCTTTATTTTGGCCAATCATTCCGTGCCTACATTCATCAATAGATGTAGGTTCATGATCCTCATTTTCTTTCATAATTTTTAGCGCTATTATGTATAAAACAAATATTCCTTCGACGGTTATTTCACGTCGGTTCCATCTCATTTCTGACACCGTATAATTAATCGAGATCTCATCATTTTCTATTTATTTTAGGTACCTGAATTGCTTCTGAAACTTTATCATTTGTGTCAGAAACCTCTTCTGGAGGATTTTCCTCTTCTTGAGGACTTCTAATTTGAACCTCTACTGGAGGTCTTATTTTTTCACTAGGGGCATCTTATTTCTTTGCTCCTTTTTCGCTATCGAGAATTTTTATTTTCTTTTGGAACCGAGTATATTCTACGCTTCTTGCATACTTTAGATTCATTTGCATACTATACTTGTTCTTCTGGAACATTAATTTGAACAGGAGCATTCGCAGCTGGTATATAAGATTTGGTCACTTTATGTGTCTGGCAATTTCATATCGATTTTCCTGCAAATGAATCATCTTTTGAACTTCAGGTTCACACTAATTTGTTTGAGGATCAAAACTAGATATTGATATGTATTTCAATAAACTCTTGATCCAGCTGCTTATCTTCTCCCCCTTATGTTGGGTAAACTCTGTCATCAAATTAATAACCAACATACCCAACATACACAATATATATTCCCAGTCTTCTTTCAGGACCAATTTTACTATGCTGTAGTAGAACATTATATACTATATAACCAATGGTCCGAAGATGGGAGTTACTAGGTTCGTGACCATGAACCAATTAAATGGGGGAACCTTATGATAACTTGTTGGCTTGATGCACACAAGTTCTGCTGCATGTAAAATACCATTTTCTCAAATAGTAATATTTCATTAACAATGGTCTTGCAATCAATTGGAAATATTCATCCAGATCGGTTTGGGTTTATTTTTAATGATATACATTATCCATTGAAGAAATATACCAATATTATCTAGTCATATAGTCTTATAATATAATTAGAGATGTGTACCCGCAAATGGCTTAATCATTAAAATCAGTGCGCACAATGCCAACTTGTGTCACACAATAGACCATCTAGTCGATGCATCATAAAAATTACCTAGATGGTCAACACGGCGGATTTATCAGTCCGCGTACATGTCCCTGAATTATTTCCAAAAACTTGCTGGTGATTCAAGGCCATCCTCATCATAGGAAGGCCAAACAATTAATTTGTTTTTCCGCAGCAAACAAACACATGGAAATTCATTGATTGTAAAAACTTTTGATTTTCCAATGAATGACCAAATAAATTCCGCACATCATTGATCCGGGATGGCCCAACCGGTCATGCCAAACAAGATATCCATGAACCAACTTCAAGTTTGTGCCAGCTTCAGGCTATTATATATTTACCAGCTTCTGGCTGGTGCATACTAGTTGTAAATTACATATCCATTAGCCAACTTCTAGTTGGTCACAGCTTCGGGCTGTGCAAATTATGTATTTAATAACTTGAAATTGCTAGTTTCAGGCAAGTGCATTCCAGCTTCTGGCTGGATATGTTAAGTTTCAATTACTCGAATATTGTGTATTTAATAATTTAAAATTGCTAGCTTTTGGCTGCTACATATGTGCCAGCTTCAGGCTGGTGAATAATAAATCAATCGTCCAACTTCTAGTTGGTGCTAGCTTCGGGCTCGATATGATAACTTTCACAGTACAATCTAAAGGATAATGCTGGTAATCTTTCCGCAAATGTTTCTTGCCTGCAACAGTAGCCTTTATTATATAGAGATATTCAATATCTCTTTCACTTATTGTCTCAACATAATATTCATTAATTATAGTAAGTAGGGAAAAAAAATTGTTCTTCAGGAGTATAATAAAATTCAAGCTCTTCCAGAGCATAAACATTTTACTCTTCCGGAGCATATTAAAATTGTGTTCTTCTAGAGCATGTTAATCTTCTTTTCATTTTTAGATTGTACTATCATATGTTACTTATGAATAATTTTCGTTTATTAAATACGGAATATGTCATTGCATTGTCTTCAGGACAAATGCCCGAGTCATTATTCTAGAAACGATAGTTTCATGTTCACATTAAAAAAATTAGGAGTTATAACATGCTGTAAAATAAACATATTGTAATATAACACATAATAATAAAGCTGAACATAAAATAAAAACATTCAATATAAATTGACTTGCACCTTCAGGGTAAGCAAGATAATAATAATATCCAAGCATCATGGTCATCTTCTTGAATAAATATGGTTTCATCAATATTAGATTTGCCCTTCAGTGACACTTGATAACCATTTACAGGATGCCTTGTTATACGGTCTGTTTGTGACCAATTGAATGTTCATAGTTATGACCAAAATTATCACATACAGTCACATTCACTTCAAGGAACGGGATTCATGATTTTTCATGAATAACTCATTATTTTATTCCGCCACAAGTAGGCATAAAATTAAATCCGAAAATTTCGTGAATTCTTTTTCACGATATTACTACTGCAGGAGCATATCTGATGTACAAATATGGAGATTGTTTTTTAACTTTTCAGCATCAATAATATTTTCTCCATATAATTTCATCTGAGGACTTATAATATAACTGAATTATATTTGTGCACATAATTAAAATCTTGCAACCTCAGATACATTTATACATAACAAGATTTTTTTTTTTTTTGAAGAATGACCATCTTCTGGTGATCATGCTTTTCTTTTAAATTCTTCCAAAGATCTGCAGGATCTTTTGATAGTAAGACATCCAGTCTTTTCTTTATTATTTTCTCTTTTATTGAGTCTTCCAGACTATTAGCATTTAAATGCATTTCAACATTTAATGCCCATGATAAATTTCTTCCGGTAATTTCAAGGGCCTTCAAATCAAGTTTCATAATAACAGCAATAATAAAAGATATAAAATAAATATAAAACATAAAATATATACGCTTACTTGATAAATCTTTCAGCATTAATAATAGCATAATATACGCTTACTCGATAAAGGCGGCTTAGCCGGCCAACAAATGAAACAAGGCGGCTTTGCCGGCCAACATAGAGATAAGGCGGCTTTGCCGGCCAACAAATGAAACAAGCCGGCTTTGCCGGCCAACAAAGAGATAAGGCGGCTTAGCAGGCCAATATTGAATACTAAGCAAATAAACAAATGCGGATTGAGAAACATTTAGAAACGATTACCTTGGTTTCATGAAAATAATATAACATGATCACATAAGATTCACATAAATTGATATGCAAATGATATGTTGTACCGTGAATTAAAATACTAATCCGGCTCGGTTATTATCCCGGTAGTACCTTGATAATACCCTTTTCAAATTATTTTCACAAGTTTACTATATATTTTTATATAGAAATGAAGAAAATAATAATAAGAAAGTTTAGAATTAAGTACCTTAGCAGGGTAGAGATAAATCCAAGTGGATGTTAGGTGAGGGGTAAAATATTTACTGAGGGTAAATTTGGGTACGGTAAAATTGAGTTTTATTGGATAGTAACAATGATATTCACCATAATTTTTTTACAACACACATATATTATTATGTCTTTGGAGGGGATTTTGATTCCATTCTAGAAGGTTTAACATCATAATCTCAAGGTGGTTATATTGAAGTTATCCTTAGTTTCTTTTCTAGTGACAAAAGTTGAAGTTATTCACCAAAAAGGTGATCCTTGCATTTATTTTAGAGTGGTGGATTTGACATTTTGAAAAATTAAAATAACATCCCTCATCTAGAAGCATAGTGATAAACCATATCAGTGGGAGGAGGCATAAACACAATTTGAGATTTAACAATCCATATAGTTCAAGCTTGGGTAGTGAATTGGGCCTGATCCAGCTGAAGAAGAGGCAGGCCTGATCCACTTGCTCTTCACGGGCTTACCATTTGCAAGAACCTGCTTTACCACCCACAAACAAATGGCAGTACTCTAAAATAACGGCCTAAATGGATAAAATTCTTTGGCAAAATTTAAATTCACTTACTTTAATTTTAGCTCAATACTATTTTGGCAACTTAACGTTTAATTATAATGGATTAGTAACTTAAACTTTTAAAATTAAAAAGTCAGTAACACTGTTTACGTTTGATTTTCACAATTTTCATGCTTTTTCCACTCTCTTTTCTTCTATTTCTTTTAAATTATTTTTTTAAAAAAATCCCTAGGTAAACAATATCGTGAGTACTAATCAAATAAAAAACAACAAAGCCATACCCCTCCCTCCCTTCTCTCACAAACCCTTATATTACTATACAAGAAAATATAAAATCTAAAGAAATTTAAAAAATAATTTTATAAAAAATTTCAAATTATAAAATATAATACTTTTTAAAAAAATAATAATTTATCTACCATATTTTAGTCACTATTTTTATTTAAAATTGAAAAAAAAGGAATAAATAACTTATAAATATAAAAAATTTATGATTATTTCCTTTTACATTTCTCCATAAATTAATTTAATTTATTATTATTTTGCATAATTTGGAAAATATTTTTGTAATAGTAATAAATTTTAGAATGTAATCGCAGTAACATGTTACTATATCATGCCGAAACATCTATAAAAATGATAATCTAATTTAATAATTTCTATTTACATAATTTATTTAATAATTTTTATTTAAAATATTATTATGATTATAAAACAAACATATTATATATTACCGTGCTACGTGTATCTTACGTGCAGAAAAACTAGTCAAATCAAAACCAACAAAGTCACACCCCTCCCTCTTCAAACCCATGAAGCGCCCCAACCCGTATTTACCGTAACACAGTAAACACGTGCCGAAACTATTCATATTGATAGAACAGACAGTACAACGTGCAAATATTATACAACAGCAAACCATCAAATACAACTGTCACCCACACCCGGGGACCATTATTCAATCCAAACACAGTGCTCACAGCAGCAGCAGATAGTATCAGTAATATATATCACAGGAATTCTGCAATATAGCATCATATATCACACAGCAGCGGAAGACTTATGCACATGCAGCGGAGGTATGGATCCGGAGTCAGGTGGAGAAGAAAGCAGCAGCCATCGAACGTCGTACCTGAACTACGAAACAACTTAACCTACGGGATGAAACCCCGCATGAAACACCCCGACCCAAATTTACTCAACAAACAGTAATTACCAATTAACAATGCCGACACGTGGCACAGACAGTAAATACAACAGGAAAATCCGGCCCAAAGGCCCAAAGATAATATCATGTCACCCGACCCCGGGTACAACAGTATCATAAGCACAGCGGAAGCAATTTTAATAATACAACAATAGTATGAATCGACTCGATGCAACTATGGATCCAGATCTGTCAGAGGAGATGCCACAGCCTGCCATGATGCATATCTGCACAGAGAACAACGTAGCTTGCCGATGGGGCAGGTGAGGGGTGAGATTCTCCACAATCTCACCGACACATAACCCATGATGAACATCATAGCATATACTTAACAGTCAAGCACATCAATATGGCATACAAGTAGTGAGCAGAACACTGATCAAATACGGTCACCAAGAACAATGCGGACCATGCAAATGTCCACCCCATCGACTATGCAATGCACTGACCACCTAATACAGACTGTACCAAACACTAGTGCCCGACCAGGACACTTCAACTCGACTATGTTTTGGGTATCCGACCCAGCCTCGACAGACTATATAATACCTACTCTAGTCCTGACAGTCTATACTCAACAGAGGCTCCTCATCGCATGGTAACATACCGATACTGTGCTTGCCGAGCATCTAACCCGGCACCAAAACAAACTCAAATCACGTGAGCCTCGCTCACCGGGTAGCCGGCAACCTGCACGGACCATACCCAACCATTATCACAAACCGGTCCCCGGGTAGAATCACAACACAACACGGTAACAGCAGTCACCACAGCAACTCGTAACCACTACAACAACAATTCTCATTAATCCCGATCTCTGGGTATCGACATACCCTTAGAAATAATAATTATCCAACCGTCGACCACAGCCGACAACCAACATATCTCGATATCCGCTTGAAAACGACAAGTGGTACTCATCTGACAATTAACAAAGAAACCGACAACTAACATAGGACAACTGGCAACCGATGCCAACAACAATAGACTACTCATTTCGGGTGCCAGACCAAATCCAAGAGAGCCCAGGGATCGACATCCCAAAAATACGAACCCAGGGATAGACATCCCAAAAGAGAACCCAGGGATAGACATCCCAAATATATCAACGGGATAGACATCCCAAGCATAGACATGCTTACCACAAGAACCCAGGTCAAGGCCACCACGAAACAGTCTTTACCCATCGAGTCGGACCATTACTTTCCAAGTGACATTAAAGTCGTCAACACATTTTCCAATTATCCTATTTCTATTTCCAATATCCGTTATCAATTTCCCATGGTCAATAGTCCAACAACAATCACATCAGCAATAAGCACGGCAGTTAAATATCCAACAGTGGATATCTCAGCAGTTCAATCAAACAACAAAGCACACAAGGTATTGCGGCACATATCAAAGGAAATCCACTCAATAAATATCAGCAAATATCACAAGGTCATCAACAACAATAAACATAAGATGCAATGGAACCTATGTAGTTCCAAGACCAACCATCCAGGCTATCACGGGTGGAATGACGTATATGCAACCTCACCTGATACTCCTCGGAAGCTGGTACCCGGTTAAGCCTTGATATTCCTATAATATAACAACAGTAATCACTTATAATGCACAAACAAGATGATTATGCATGATGCCGGTTAAGAGTTATTAGGCGACTTATCAGTTCTTTTTTATTATTTCCATGGTTATCTTATCCATTTATGTGGAGGTTACTAATAATCTATTTTCCATCTGATATACCAATCATGTCCAACATAAGTCAAAACCAAAATTGAGCGGCCAAGCCGACATCTCGGCCCTTAGGCTGCTTATGACAAGAAAGCATATATACACGTACACTTGTAGGTAATGTATATTTAAGAAAATATATTCGTAAATAATTCAAGTCACGACCCGTTAAATACTCATAGTCCATATGATGTAAATAATGTTATTCCCGATTAAATACTAAATACTTATATGTTTTATATACAATAATTATGTAATACTGGAAACGATAAATACGTCAGGATATTATTTAAATAGTATATCCTATAATAACTCGTTTAATGGAAATTACCTCCAATGGCATGAAGTTAACGTAGCCAATGTATAGCATAAAATATTTGTGCGAATTGTAGTTGTACTATTTATAATTAAATATCTTCATATATAATCATAAGTACATGTTTACATAAAACTATAATTGTTAAGTAAGGATATAATCTAGCAATATCTAAGCCGGTGTAAATAGCTGCAATACATTATACGATATATTTATATACTTGTAATAGATCAATAATTAAGATAAGGTATAGGTCCAATATTATTTTTACCTAAAGGAAATATAAATAACGCTATAAAAGTATAACTATGTATATAGCCAATACCATTCTAATTATTAAAAGTAAAATAGAATAGTTATATATGTCTACGCCTTTTATCGTTATTAGCCCGAGTAAAGCGTAAATTCGATAATCAAAATAAATAATACCATGGGCCCTCTTTTTAGCCCAATCGGAAAAACAAATTAAAAGCATAAATAAAAGGCATAAATGAAATTAAATCAAAATCCATAAAATTAATATTAGCTTAAATAAATTAAACGTTCGTTTATTAGCGTCGTTATAAAAGTCCGAGTCCGTTGATGTTCATGAAATGTCCAAAGGTTCGATTATTACCCAAAGTCCAAGTCCGGGTTCGTTTTTATCGTTCGGGTTCGATATGCATATGGATGGTCCAAGGCTCGGGTTTTACCCACAGTCCGTTTCCGAGCTCGCCGGAAAATTCTCGAGACTGCCGGAACCTCGCCAGATTCCGGCCAAGCAGTGTTCACGGCAGCCACAACAACCCCAACGTCCCCTGTCACTGTTCATCGCCCATCCGGACATCCAAATCACCAAGTAGAACCACTACCGCACCCGTCAACAGAATCGTCACCAAACTCACGGCCACCCACCGGTGACCGGTGTTCCACCACACAGCAGCGTCCACGAGACCCACCATCACCACCCATGTCCACAACAACATCGTCCAAGCCATAACTCCACATAAAACCACCTCGGCAATACCCAAAGACAACTAATTAACCTTAAGCCGCAAAGGAATATGGAGAAGAGGAAGAAGAGACCGGCAGCAACAACTTACCCCGACAGCGGCACGAGTTGAGGAGGCAGAGGAGAGATCGAGCGGCGCGTCGGAAGGGAGGAACGACGGCTGTGAAGGGAGAGAGAGATGATGGCGACGGTCACGAACACGGGGAGACGGTGAATCGACGGCGATTTGCTGAAGAGGACGCGGCGGTGGCTCAGACTCGTCTCGGCTGCAGCAGCAGAGGGGAAAGACAGCGGTCGTGGGCAGTGACGAGGGCAACGAACAGGAGAGGAAGCCAGATCGTCGGGCGGCGACGAAGAGTGGAGGAAGAGGGCGTCACGGTGGAGGAGCGGCGCGAGAGGACAGAGGGGGTTGCAGGAGAGGAGGAGCCAGGCGGCTAGGCGGCGAGGTCGCTCCTCTCTTCGGTAGTGGCCTCGACGGCGGTGAGGCAACGAGAGAGGGGCAGAGGGGAGGAGGAGGAAGAGATGGTGTCGGTGACTGGCAGTGAAAGTATTTGAGAGAGGGTTGTGTGTGGATTGGGGTGAAGGGAAGATGGTGGTCTCGTGGGTGGCTCGGTGTCTGTGGGGAAAGGGAAGGGGAGAGGAAGGAGATAAGTTAAAGAAAAGAAGAAAAGGAGGTAGTGGAAGGGAAGAGATAAATTAAAGAAAAGAAAGTGGAGAAGATGGGTGTGGCCGGTGGGTGAGTGGAGGAGAAGAAGATAATGAAAAGAAAGAAAAAGGAAGAGAAAAAAAGAAAGAAGAGGGGAAAAGAGAAAATTAAAAGAAAAGATAGGAAAAGATAGGGAAAAGAAAGAGAGTAGAAAAATTAGAAAAGAAAAAGAAACGGGAGAGAGGAAGAGTTGGTCCGGGAGAGAGAAAGAAGCGTGGTTCGTGTGTCGGTAAAATTACTGGTTTGTGAATGGACCAAAATATCCTCTAGTCCGACTTTAATCCTTTAGAAGCACAAGGGTATATCCGTCTTTCTGAAAAATTCCGTCTTGCGTCCGAAAATACAACTTGGGCTCGAAAAATCCGACTAATTCTCTAAGTGTTGCCCAAGTCTCGGAATCGAAAATCGAGGCTCGGTTAACAAAAGACACACTAAAACGTCGTATACTCTAGTGGTCGAAACGAAGCTTGTTTATCCCCGATAAAACTCTCGGAATTAACTCGGGACGGTAGAATGCTCGATTAACCGTGATAAAAATTTATTTACCACAGTAAGAGTTAAAACAACTCGGTAAAATCACGAAAATTTTACCCGGGTCGTTACACCGCAGGCGAGGGGTGAGTCCGAAGTGCTCACCGACGAAGGATAAACAGTGATATGCAAGCAACCGTAATACTTAAAAGCAATCACAGACAAGCAATAACATATCTCAACAACTGAGCCAAGGCCAAAAGAATGCTTAATTATTATTACCAATTTTATCTTCCGGGCCCCCGTCACTGGACAAGCTAGGGTCGTACCTGGTTATCAATTAATTCCGGATGCTAGGTCAAAAACCAATCCACATCTCAAACCCGGATATTTGGTATATCCAAACCACTGGGTATTTGGTATACCCCAACCTCAGGCAACAACATGCCAACCAGATATTCGACATATCTGAGCCACTGCGGATATTCGGCATATCCGAGCCACTGGGTATTTGGTATACCCTAACCACAGGCAAAAAGCCAAACGGATATTCGGCATATCCGAGCCACTGGGTATTTGGTATACCCTAACCACAGGCAACAAGCCAACAAACCAAGTAACCGACCATAGCTTCCCAAAATTAATTTCCAACCATCGGGTCGTACCACTACTTTCCACATGACAATGATAACAACATCTCAAATCAATTCCAATTCCAATTTCATATTCCAATTTCTTTTTCTCAATTCCACAGTCAATAGTTCCACATCAATCTCAGCATATTAACCACAGAATCAATATCACAGTCCAAAAGCAACAATAATATCCACAGCAGATACTCAGCCAATAATTAACAAATCAGCAGTTCAATCGAACAACAAAGCACACAAAGTATTACAGGCAACATAACAAGGGTTATCCATCCTCACCTTAGTCGATAATCAATTATGGAATTGTCCAGCAAATTCCAAATCCGGTTCCTCAGCAAACTGCTCGTTATCAACTCCTATATCAATCAAATAATATGCACACATAAGATGATATGCAAATGCCATACTAATACTGTGTACCGGAAATTAAATATAAACTCGGCTCGGTTACTCCCCCGGATTAATTTTCCATTATCATCGTCATTTACCATTTACTTCAAGTGCCAAATTACTATTCTATACTTACACCTATACCCGGATACTATACCGATATAATACTTTGAAAATACCCTTTCCATAATTGTTCCTTAAGTATGTACTTTCCAAAATACTATTTCTACAAATTATTTTTCACTATATATATGCTCCCAAAATTATTTTCCATAAACCATATACTTCCCAAAATAATTATTTCCTATGTAGTGTACTATATAATTTCGTAAAATATAATTACTATTAAAATTCCATTTTTCCATAATTATTATTTCCCTTTTCCAGATTTTATTCTTTTCTTTCTCTTCTTCTTTTTTTTTTTTTTTCGGGCTGGGCTGTAACCTATAACCAAGCCCAGCTTCCAAAAGCCCAGGCCATGGCTCATGGTCCAAGCCCAACCTCAATATCCATAGCCCAAAACCCGTCACTCCCGGCCCACTACCCGCGGCCCAACAGTCCAAAACCCATCAACACACAACCGGGTCAACCCGCGACCCACATCCGGGTCGTCTTCCTCACGGGCTCACCTTCGCTTACAGAGGCGGCGGTGACACGGGGCGGCAAGACGACGACGGCGGCGAGGCGTACGCGACGGTCGGCAGGCGGGGAAGGCGACGGCGGTGCGCACGAGGGAAGGAAGGGGGCGAACTCGCCGGCACGTCGGATCTGCAGACGGCGAGGAAGGAGGGCTGGTCGTGGCGGCGGCTTGCTGCGGCAGGAGGGAATGAAGGCGGCGTTCAGGGTGGTGGCTTCAGGTGGCTGCGACGAGGGAGTGAGGGAGAAGAAGGAGAGTGGCTGGCGGCGGCTCGGGTGGCTCATGGCCACGGTAGAAGAAAACAGAAAAAAAAAAAAAAGAAGGAAAGGAGATGGGGATGACGTGGCCTGGGTGGTGTGTGTTGGTGTGTTTGTTTTGTTTTTTTTTTTTCTTTCTTTCCTTTCTGGTTTCAAAGGAGAAGGCTGGCAGAGGTGGTTTACAGGTGAAAATTTGCAGAGGTGAAGGCGATGGTGATGTGCATGGCGGCAGAAGAAAAATATTAGTTTTATAGGAAGCAAAATCATTGGTATATCACAAGTGTAATAGGTAGTTCACAGGCTGAATAGGAAAAAGGCGGCTGAATAATTGAACTTCAATTATGCAGTTACTATGCTGCATGTGAAGTGTGACCCACCTAGACCAAAAAATATCGAATTAACCCACTTATCCTTATTTCTGGTCCGATAACTCGAGGATTAACCCGACTTTTCCGAAGATTCCCGGACCCGGAAAAATCCCAACTTCGGTCCGTAAAATCCGCAGAAAAATCCCGAGCGTGGGACAAGGCTCGGTTTCAGAATCCAAAGCTCGATTTACCACAATTTAATTACCCAAGATTAAAAATCAATGGTAAATTACTGTAAATTAACTTAAACAGTCCCGGTAAAAATGAAATTTTTACCTGGGCTGTTACAACCCAACCCCCCTTCCCTCCCAAATCCTTATATTATTCTAAAAAAAAGATATAAAATCTAAATAAAAAATTATAAAAAATTAAATTATAAAATATAAATGTTTTTAAAAAAATTAATAATTTATTTACCATCTTTAGTGACTAGCAATATTATTATTTTTATTTAAAGACAAATCAACATTATAACCTATATTATATATAATACTGAGAATTTAATCAAAAATAATTGAAATATGAGAAATTTTGTGTAAATTTATGATGAATGAATAATTTAAAATTTATGAAAAATCTCTAGTGCTTTCTATTACTAGACTTGTTGGATAAAAAAATATTTGTCTATAATTTAATAGTTTATTATTTTTATTTATATAATTTATTTTATTTTTATATAATAATTTATTTTAAATAATAATCATATTATTTATTTGTATACTATGTGCAGAAAAAATAATAATCATAAATGTATAATAGCTTTAGAAATAGAAGGAAAAATAGTGGAAAAAGCATAAAAAATAAAAAATCAAAGTAAACGCTTCTGCACGCGCTAGGTTCAAGAGCTCAGTAGCTATGTTAATGGTATTATAATAGAGTTACTTATTTGTTACTTTTAGAAAGTTAAGTTACCAATCCGTTATAATAAAAAGTTAAATTGCCAAAGTGGTATTCAGCTAAAGTTAAGATAAGTGAATTGAAATTTTGCCAAATTCTTTTTTCTTTTTTTGTGGAATGGATGAAATTCTTTTATTAGTTTCTACCTATTGAGCCCACGAGGTGTTTTGATTTAAATAATTTTGTTTTTGATATGCATTTTCATCATCGTTCACCAACATACTGAAATTATTTAATTTTAGGCAGAGGATTAATTATTAAAAAAATTCATTACGAGAATTTTCTCATGTTTTGGAACACATAGAATAATCCCATATGAAAAGTATATTTTTACTTTTAGCCATTAATTAGATTTATGGGATCTATTTATTTCTATGCATACATACATGTGTATATATATATATATATATATATATATATATATATATATATATATATATATATATATATATATATATATATATATATATATATATATATATATATATATATATATATATATATATATATATATATATATATATATATATTATGTCAAAACATTCTCAAAATAGATGTAGGGGCAAATCCCACTAATTATAACTTCCACAAAAAAAGGAGTCACTTCCCAAAGCAAGAACAATTAAGAATTAATAACTATGGGTGTATGAATGTATAATGAGCATTGTTGTCAAAACTTGGCCGGCCCGGCCGGTTGAACTGGGGTAATTGTGACCCAGAGACAATTCCAGATTTTTGCCCTTCCGGTTTGTATCCTTTAAAAACCCGGCCGGGTCATGACGGGTTCTCTGGTTTTTTGGGTTTATTGACCCATTCTCGGTTTTTTCCCAGTTAAAAGTAAAAAAGTTCAATATTTTGTCATAGTCAGACCATAATCAAACCTTTGGTTGGACCTTTTGCTAAAAAATTATATATTTTTACTGTTAATATCAATACCGATCAAACTCGGTTGAACTGCGATTAAACCTGTAAAATCGCGACCCGACCACTGAAATGGGTCAATAGCCGGGCCGAGTTTAATAACCATGATAATGAGAAGGAAAACCAGAGGGCAAAACCCCAGGAATTGCTCAGGATTTATATTTATGGTGAAACCGGGAGACGTACCTCCGGGTGTGCCAGAGGGAAAGATACCGCATTATACAATCACAAGTCACTCTCTCTGTACCTTTTATGTCACCCTCTCCCGTAGTTTCATTTTTTCCTTTTTTTTTGACTAACTCGTGTAGTTTCATTTTAAATCAGTAGCTTCCATATACGGAAGAGGTCTCATTAAACAGACTCTTCTTTATGAAGACCGCTATTTTATTTCTTCGTAGCTTTTTTGGTCACACTATTTTCTATTAATTTCTTGCAGATTTGTTCTGTATGAAATAATTATCTGCTTAGTTTTGTTAGATTTTTAGTTTATGCTATATGTTGTTATGTTCCTTTTACTCTTATAATTGGACTCTTGTATTATTTCATTTGTGTTGAATTAATGAAAGTTTATATGTTCTTAGGAAAAAAAGAAAGAGGTCTGTACTCGCTCAATCTCTCCTCTGTACCCTTATGTCACCCCTCTCGTGTAGTTTCATTAGTATGGTACTGAAACAAGAGTGACAGTCACAGGACCACCACTAATCGAAACAGTTTTTTGGACAGTAACATAATTGTATAGTGGGAGTAGCTCTCACTAGCAACTAAAGTACTATCCCTTTCGTCAAGATTCATCAGGACCAACCAATCTGATAAGTTATCTCTGGTAGCTGGTGAGGCAGTGTGATCTGGCCTCCCATACATCCATATCTCAATTAATTGCACGGAAAAACAAAACAAAAGAAACGTGCCAAGAGTGACCATGTATATCCAACAAGACACGTACGTATGCCTTTGGCCTGCAATTTTTGAATCAAGAATGGTTACAATAACCCAACTATACAGTCATGGAGAAAGTGATAAAAATTAGTACTCTGGTCCCAAAGGCATATATGGTGCGCCGTGCGCAGTTGCTTCGTTTAGTTTGTTGCAAATGATCTAAAACAGGAGTACTCATAGAGAGTGGTGGTAAATTAATTGTTCATAATTTGGGATTCAAATTCACACTCAAAATGGAAATATTATTTTTCTGAATCGAGAACAAAATATTCATATTGTGTTTACTTTAATAGGTCCTTAATGTTTGGATTTCATCGCTAGGACTCGGTTTAAATTTTCAAAGAATGTTGTTTTTTTCCCAGCCCGAAAAGAGTTAATGCAGCAGGAGTATTCATGACTGTAATAGTGTTATTTAAAAATTATATACAAGAAAAACGAAGAGAGAGAAAGTTAGAAAGAGAAGGAGTGTCTTGAAAAAAGTGCCACGGCCCCAAAAATCAACCTTCCGGTGATCCCTCATCGGAATAATGTAAAAACCCAGGACCACCACGGTCCTCCTACCCTTCCCCCACCATTCACCACCCTTGCAACTTCACTAATGGAAAGGAGACATAGAAGCAGATCTAGGGAAAGGAACCCTCAGCCGAATGAAGAGCTTCTACCCTTCCTGGAAGTTACTGGTAACACAACATATAACCTGGAGCAAGATTTCAGCACAGAAGCAAATACCCATTTGGCGCGCCAAGGGTGACATCTCCCAATGGCCACCAGGTAACTTCTCCTACTGTACACAATCCTGCATTAAGTTCACCAAATCAAACTGTGGATGCAACCAACCCCCAAGCTCGTGATATTGAGATGCCAACCCTATCAACCACCAGTGAACCACCCTTGACTCACCCATATCATGTACCCTCCACTTATGTTGCTGCTGGCGTGGTTAACCCACAAATTGAGTACCCCCCCTGATACCCACATGGAAACAAATCCGTTGCCTACTGTCACTCCAACTCCAGACGGCCCAAAACCGAGCTATAAAGAAAAATTAGCCATGGGCTCGGGATCAGATCTGTCGTCAGATCCCTGGGAGGAGGAAGGAGAAGTAGATTTTGAGGAGGGAGATGTCTACGTATGCGAGAAAGATTGTTTGCAAGTAGTAGAACTCACTGACTCCTTTAAGACCCGACTGGATAAGCCTTGGGAGATGGCGGTGGTGGTTAAACTCTTGGGCAGACCTATTGGTTTTCGGGCGCTACAAAGCAAAATTGAAACATTATGGAGACCCAGAGGCGCATATAAGATCATTGACCTTACCAACAACTACTACATAGTTCGTTTCTGGGAGGAGCAAGACTTCCAACATGCCCTGGTGGATGGCCCTTGGATGATTTTCGGACACGCACTCAGTGTTCAACCATGGACGGACTCTTTCAGGGCCAACACTGACAAGATCGATAGAGTAATCTGTTGGATCCATTTCCCGGACTTCCCAGTTAACAGATATCATTCAAGAATCTTTCGCTTCCTTGGGAATCTTGTGGGGAGGACAGTGAAACTTGACGCCAATGCCAAGAACCCAGATAGAGCCAGATTTGCGAAAGTTGCGGTCAGCATCGACCTCACCAAGCCACTTCAGAAGACGATGATCCTTGATGGTGAGCCAATTAGGGTAATGTACAATGAGTTACCTAATATCTGTGTTACATGTGGGAGGATAGGACACAGCATCCTGGCCTGTCCAATGCGAGCGGAAGAACCCAACATAAACAGCAGCTCCAACCTAGCCACTGACCAGAATTCTCATTCTGGGTACCCACCGTCTGCTCATCTTGGGTCAACCAACACACTAGGAGACTCTAAAGAAGGGAATGATACATGGATGAATGTGCCTAGACGGCAGCGGAGACCACCGAAATGCACGGCAGAAAGTGCACTAGTACCACCGCAGGGACGGACTCCGGGTACCCTCTCCAACAAGTTTGCCACACTAGTGGATGTATCCGTCCAGGAGCCTGAACCTACACCAAACCCATCTCAGCCACATGCTAGCCCACTAAACCCCAATATCACCATTCAGCCCAACAAAAGACATAACACACAAACTACCAAAAACTCCAACAAGAGAAATACCCCTTCAAAAAAACCAGCCCAACACCAGAAAACAAATGAGCCCAACCGTCACTCACTTAAAGACATTACCAACGTTCAACCAAACCCAACTCACTCGGCCCCAACTGGTCAGGATACACAAAAAGCCCTTCCTAAGACCCAACCCGCCTCAGTTCAGAATCCCAAACCCTCCTCGGGTACCAACCACAACCAAAGCCTCAATCATAAACACTCTGCCATTTCCATACAAGAAACAAGCCACTCTACAATGGCCCCTATGAACATAACCAACTCAGCTGCACATGCACAACCAGCTAGTGCAGATATACCTCCTCCATCTCAACCCCTATCCACCACAAGGCCTTATGAACCCCCTGACAACCTCCTTTCCCCACCCCCCACCAACCCTTCCTCCTTGACCACGGGTTTATGTTCTGCCTCCGCTCAGTACACAGTTCCAGGTATCAGCCACCTAAGAGTAATCACTCAAGATACTGCCCCACAAAATCAACATGGAAAAGCAATCAGTATGGATGTGGACCACTCGGTCCCCCCTTCTTATTAACCCAACCGCTCAGGTTTCTCTGCCAAATTCATCATATCATATAATGATACCTATCTTGACTTGGAACTGCCAGGGAGCTGGCAAGAAAAAATTTACTCGTATGTTTAAAGAGTTATGTGGTAACCATAAGCCTGAAATTGTGGTGATTGTCGAACCGCGGCTAAGTGGCCCGAGGGCAGAGAAGGTCATCAAGAAGCTGAGGTTCACAAACTCACACCGAATTGAAGCTCGAGGATTTGCAGGCGGGATTTGGCTCCTGTGGAACAATTCTCGCATCTCCGTGGATATTATTTTCAACCACACTCAATTTATTCTTGCCCGAGTGTCGAATTCAGAATACTCATTCTTGTTCAGTGCAGTTTATGCAAGTCCTCAAGAAAAATGGCGTAACTACTTGTGGCAAAACCTTGAAATTCTGGCCAATCAATGCTTGGAACCTTGGCTGCTAGCTGGCGATTTCAATATCGTGCTAGCAGGCCACGAAAGAAGAGACACTCTAGGAAGGCAAGGGCTAGGAAACAGAGCTTTTCGGAGTTGCATATCCAATACTGGGCTGTTGGACATGGATTTCTCGGGTACAAAATATACATGGAGGAGAGGCAGATACCAGGCTCGGCTGGACAGATTCATTTGCAACAGCTCTTGGCGCATACACTTCCCAGATGCCAGTGTCCAGCATCACCCTTTCACATGCTCGGATCACTGTCCTATTTTACTCAAACAACATAATCCTCCACCCAAGGGTAGCCGGCCTTTTCGCTTCCAAGCGGCTTGGCTATCCCATCCCAAATTTGCTGAATTTGTAAGACAAGCATGGAGTCCCGATCCGAATATTGCTCAAGTAATTCAGCAATTCATACCCCGAGTACATGAATGGAACCAAAATGTTTTTGGCAATATTCTGCGCAGGAAGCGAAGGCTAATGGCACGGCTGGGGGGCATTCAGCGCTACCTGGAAAACCGTCATTCTACCTATCTGTCTAATCTTGATAAAGAGCTTAGGGTGGAGTTAGATCCTGTCCTAGTCCAGGAAGAGATCCTCTGGGCCCAAAAAGCCCGCTGCCAATGGGTAACTGAAGGGGATCGTAACACGGCATACTTTCATGCCACCACGATCATCCAACGACAAAAAAAATCGTGTGAAGGCTCTGAAAGATGACCATGGTATCTGGAAGACGAATGATGAAGATCTCAAGGAACTAGCAGTGGCCTATTTCAGAAAACTATTTTGTGATGATGAACCCTTTGACTTTCTTTTCCCATTCCCTAGAGCTTTCCCGCACGTAGATCAATAGAGGCTGGATAGTCTAGCAATTCCAGTGGGAGACGATGAAATTAAACAGGGATTACAACAAATGTGTCCTCTAAAGGCACCTGGGCCAGATGGTCTCCATGCATTATTCTTCCAATCGCAGTGGAATCAAGTTGGGCCTGGCATCATTGATATGGTCAAGGACATCTTCTGCAACACAAGATGGGATGACGAATTAAATCAAACCTTGTTAATTCCGCTACCCAAGGTAGAGCATCCTGAAAGGATTACACAGTTCAGGCCCATTGGACTGTACAAGCTAGTGACAAAAGTGATAGTAAATCGCCTTAAACCCCTGCTCAATGACGTAGTGTCTCCGGTTCAATCCAGCTTTGTCCCCGGCCGTCAAATAACCGACAACACCATTCTAATGCAAGAGGTTATACACACTATGCAAATCAAACAGGGTTTCTCAGGTTTTATGACTATCAAAATAGACCTGGAAAAAGCCTACGATAGACTGCGGTGGAGCTTCATACAAGATACTCTGGAGGCGGTTGGAATACCGGATAGTCTCATCTCTCTAATCATGAAATGTGTCTCAACCTCTAGTCTTCAAGTCTGCTGGAATGGGGCAATTTCCTCCTCCTTCAAACCCTCAAGGGGAATTCGACAAGGTGACCCAATCTCCCCATATCTCTTTTTACTTTGCATGGAGAGATTGGGACACCTTACTGATCATGCAGTGAAGACCAAAGCTTGGAAACCGATCAAGTTGAGCCAAAGAGGCCCGAAACTCTCTCATCTATTCTTCGCTGACGTTCTCCTTCTCTTTGCCGAAGCCTCAAGGGACCAAGTGGAAGTAATAAATGATTGTTTATCTAATTTTTGTTTATTTTCAGGTCAAAAAATAAGCAAGGAAAAATCTCGCATCTATTTCTCCAAGAATCTGAAGGACAGCCTAGTCAAGTCCATCAGCGAGTCTTTTGGCTTCCAACTCACCAAGAACCTAGGAAAGCACCTGGGTATTTCCCTTTTGCATGGAAGAGTCACTAAGTCTACATTCAACTACATCAATGATAAGGCCTACCAGAGACTAAGTGGATAGAAAACTCGACGCCTATCTCTTGCAGGGAGAATTACTTTAACCAAATCAGTGCTTTCTGCACTACCCATTTCCACTATGTAGACCTGCTGGTTGCCGAGAGGAATTTGTGACGATTTGGATAAAATTTGTCGGCAATTCATTTGGGAGTCTACCCCAGATCATCGTAAGATGCATCTAATTGCATGGGACACCCTTTGTTTTCCTAAAGACAATGGGGGCATTGGACTGCGAAAGATGAGGTCCATGAATGAGGCCTTAATTACGAAAGTGGCTTGGAATTTAGTTACAGATACTGACTCATTATGGGTAAAGATACTGCAAGAGGAATACCTCAAGGAGCAAGCCCCTGCCCCAATTTGTATTCGAAGACTACATGGGTCCAATCTCTGGAGGGCGGTTTGTAAAGTCTGGCCTCTCTTTCGGTTTAACATTAATTGGAAGGTGGGCAATGGCCGCACTGCTGAGTTCTGTGAGGACTTATGGCTAGACAGCAGCACACGCCTCAAGGATTCTATTATGGATAGCTCCTCTTCCCCTAAAGGGCAAAAGTGGCGGACATGGTGGTGGATAATTACCAGTGGAATGTGGAACTATTACAACCTCTTCTCCCAACAGCCACAATTGATAGGCTATGGCAACATCCCATTCCGAGAGGCACGAATGTGCAGGACAGGCCCCTGTGGTCTGGATCCAATTCTGGGGTATTCTCAACAGCTTCAGCCTATGCCTTATTGGAAGGTGGCAAATGGTCATCGAAAGACAAACTGTGGGATGCAATATGGGGTTGGAAAGGCCCGCTTAGAGTGAGCTCCTTCCTATGGTTATTAGCCCATGACAGGCTCATGACCAACCAACATAGGTTTTTGAGGCACATCTCCCTCTCCAACTTATGTCCTAGATGCGATACTAATGTGGAATCCACACTCCACGCGATCCGAGATTGCCCAGCCATTAAAGACATTTGGCTTGCAGTGGGACACCAAGCGCATAGCCCCCAGTTTTTTCGCATGAACATCAGAGAGTGGCTTCTAAATAACTTGAATTCTAAGCAGGTGGGACAAGATTGGACCATTCTATTTGCTGTGACATGTTGGAGAGTTTGGCAATGGCGCAACCAATTGGTTTTCGACCAAGAGGCAGAGACTGTGCTCTATCCGGTACGTAACATTGGCCAAACTGCTATAAGCTTCAAATACGCCAGACAGTACCCCGTGCTGGGGAGAAATTCCACCAGAAAGTACACCCCTGGTCCCTGGAAATGGTTGCCACCTATCCAAAGGTATGAGGAAGATGAATATTGCTTGTATTGACGGTGTGTTAGGCTCCTTGAGCTGCGCTGGGGGTGTATGCCGAGATGAGTTTGGGAAATGGGTTTCAGGTTTCGTTATTCTGGAATCATGGCCATCCAAATATTGTATGCAGCTTAACGCCATTCTGAAGGGGTTGGAACTAGCAGAAACTATCGGCATTGATGGGCTATACCTAGAATGTGATGAGCATGCTGTGGTGAAATGGTTGTTGGAAGATTTTGAATGGGCGGATGAGTTATCAGGCATAGCCATTCGTATCAAATGCCTACTTGACTCCCATATATTTTGGTTCATTGATTTTGTACATAAGGAGGCAAATTCTGTTGCTCATGACTTAGCTTCCTTAGCCCCAAGTTTCTGTACGGGACTGAGTATGTTGCCCTCTCTTCCCCTTATAAATTAGTAGTTGTCTACTAGTTGATAGGAAAGATTTGGCCTAGGCCTTTGTAAGAGTGAAAAACTCTATTTTGAAGTATTAATATACTTTTCCGGTTTTCAACCTTAAAAAAAAAGAGTATTCGTGACTGTAGTTCAATCTCCATCAATTTGATTGTGCATGCCAGCAGGTCGATCGATCGAGCACCCCCCGCTATGTACAATCTGTACCCAATACCCCAACACTAATTTTAATTAATTTGCTTGAAAGTAGTGGGACATAAAGCTAGATGTCATTTCATGGGTCACATGTCAACGACCTTGCTGCAGTAGAGAAGATTTGTAATCACAGCCCCATTAATCTTACTTTTCTTCTCTATTAATGTTCCAGTTGCCCAGCCTAGCTAGATTGATGTACACACCAAACGTGTAATCTAGGCTATCTATGCCTCTCGTGGCACATCCAGAAACACTAGTTAGCTCAAGGTGATTAGATAGTACGTAAATCATTGAGATCCTCTCGGTCCGGTGATAAAAAAAATTTCCTACATTTTGAGAGTGATAAGCCAACAAATGAGTTAATGTTGTAAATAAATTATGGTAAATTTAATTGTTATTATCCAATAAAACTCATTTTTACGATGCCTAAATTTATTTCTGCTAAATATTTTACCCTTATACCAAACATTCACTTGGATTTTTCCATCTACCTTAATTGTCTTCATCTTCATCACCTAAATCCATCCTCATTACCTAAATCCAAGTGATTTTATTTTTATAATTAAACATAACTTATTTGTTTTTATTCTCTCATTTTTCATTTATAAATACCCCCCTCATTCATCCACTCTCACCATTTAATCTCCCACAAAATTCCTCTCTTCTTACTCCTACATATCTTCCTTAAGCTCTTTCCTCCATTATTGTTGTAATTATATTATTTCTTCATTTGTTATATTACCATCAAAAGTGTATAATTACAAAGTTGAATTATTACCATCAAGTCAATATTACTATTTACTACCATCAAGGCGTGTTTTCACATTCAATTTTTGTAACAGTCCGGGTAAAATTTTTGATTTTTACCGGGACTGTAAGAGTCTTTTTACCGTGATTTACTGTTGAATTAATCTTGGGTAATTAATTCAAGGTAAATCGGGAGTCGTTTTTCGAAACCGAGAGTTTTCCCGCGCTCGTGATTTTTCCGTGGATTTTTCGGAACTGAGTTGGTATTTTTCGGGTTTCGAAATTTCTCGGGAAATCACACCGGAAAATAACTAAGGGGGTATCAGTTATTTTCTGGTCCGGACCGGACTCGCCCGTAATACGGACGATTTGTATTATTGGGGAGATTCACATGTTGTATAGTTAAAAAAAAAAAACATTAAAAACCGGTGGAGAAGGAGAGGAAGGAAGGAAGAGAAGAAGAAAAAAAAAATGAGAGAAGAAAGAAGAAAAAAAAGAGAGAAGAGAGAAAAAAATGAATGAAAGAAGAAAGAAAAAAAATAGAAAAAAAAAAGAAAAAAAAAAGAGAAGAAACCGAGAGGAGAAGGAGAAAAATAAGGAAGAAAAAAAAAAGAATGGGAATCGGATTGGAAAGAAAAAAAGATGAGTGAAAAAGGAAAAAGAAAAAAAAAAAAGAGGAGGAGGAGGAGCCATCCGCCGGCCGGCCGCCACCATCATCTCCTTCCTTCCCCGCTGCAGCAATGGCCGAGACGACCGCCGCCAGGACGAGGCGACCGATGCAGCAAGCCGCCGTCCTGCTGCCACCGCGTCTCGCGTCGCTTCCCTCCCTGCCCTTGCCGACGCCGCCACCGAGTTGCTGCTGCAGCAACACCACCAACCGCGCTTCACGACCGCCGCACCAGCAGCCACGACGACGGCATCCTCGCACCGAGCTCACGACGTCGTTCCCGCGCCTCGCCGCCTCCGTCCCCTGCGCCGTCGTCACCTGCACATGGAGAGCTAGGTGAGAAAGATGACCCGTTGGTGTTGTGGTCGGGTTGACCCGACGGGTCGCGGGCTGGGTGATGGGTTATGTTTTGGGCTTGAGCATTTGGATGGGCTGTGTCACTGGGCCCGTAACATGGGCAGCACCAGGGTCCCTGTTTGGGCCTTGGTTTGGCCTGTGCAAGGGGTCTGGGCTGGCACTATTTGGCCCAGTCCGGATTTTAAAAAAAATAAAAAAATAAACTAAATTAGAAAAATAAAATAATAATCAAATAAAATCAAGCATACATATTCTGAAAATTAAATATGGTAAATTATGTTTGAGGAAATCTGTTAGCATGGATTTTGGTGTTTTGGAAAAATATATGTATATATATACTTTGATTCTTTGAAATTAAAGATAAATATATTTTTGTTTTGAAAATTGTAAATATGTTTACAGCATGATATATACATTCTGGAAAGTTATATATACGTTATTATTTTTGTAGAAAATTATGATAACTACCTTTGGAAAATATATATGGTATACATAATTTATAATTCTGAAAATATAATTATTTTGATATTATAATTGTTTGGAAAAGTATTTTACCTATGGAAAATATATATACATATGTTATAATTTCCAGTAAAATTATGGTAATTTTAATTTTGGAAATATAGTTATTTTATGAAAATGTATTTTGAAAAGAATTTTAATTAAAGTATGGTACCGAAATTATATTCGGATATACGTATGGTAAAATATTTTTGATAAATGGAGATAATAACGGATATGAATCGGGATGGGATTAATTCGCAGTTTGGGCATCATAGTGTACCGATTATGTGCATTTATGTGTATGCATTGTTTTGTTGTATAGGTTTTTGGATATCGAGCAGTTTCCCGAGGAGCCGGCGTCGGACCGGTCATTATTTCCGAAGTTGAGTAATCGGCCAAGGTGAGGATGGATTTCCTTCAATATGTGCCTGTATTACTCGGTATTGTGTTTGATGTTTATTGCATTGTTGTTGGTTGCATCTGTTGTGATTGTGGTCGGGATGTTTATCCCATGTCGGTTTTTGGATGTTTATCCTTGCGTCTTTTTGGGTTAAAGTATAATGGAATTGATAATAAATTGTGATAAGGATGTCGATCCTTGATTTTGGAGTGGGATGTCTATCCCGGTATTTTGGTTAGGGATGTCGATCCCTGTGATTTGATTTTGACGACGATAATATAATTGTCGCGTGGTAAGTAGTGGTACGACCGGATGGTTTGAGACTGTTTTGTGGTGCCATGATCTGGGTTACTTGTGATGGGCATGTTGATGTCGGTTTGATTGGGATGTTTATCCCTGAGTTTGTTATTGGGATGTTGATCCCGGGTTCTTTTTGATCTGGCACCAGGAACAGGTTGATAACCTGGTACGACCCTAGCTTATCCGTGACGGGGCCCGGAAAGATAAAATTGGATAATTGGATTTTATTTGAGTCTTTTGGTCTTGGACCGATTTTGGGTCGAGTCTTTTGTATTTGGTGGTTTTTACCTATTTTGGACCTTGAGTATTTATGATTGTTTTCTCCCTAATTCTTCACTTTTCCATCTCTTTCTTTCCCTAATTCTTTGTTTCTCCATCCCTCTCTTCCCTCCATCCACCTGTTTCTTCACACTCATGGCATCTCCTGCCATCTCGCCATCTGCCCCTAATTTGGGTTCTGGTCTGCTTCAAAAGCAACCTGCTATGGTTTTGGATCTCAATCGGCTTAATGCTTTACTTCAAGCCAGTTCAAATGTGCAAAAGTCTTTAAAGGGGAAGAATGTAGCTAGCTCTGTGAACGGTCCGCTTCTTGTACCTGAGACTTTTGCTGCAGATCTGGGTTATAAGCAAGCTAGGGTTCCTACGAATTTGGGGATTTCTACTTCTATTAAAACTCAGGTGATTCCTCAATCCGGAACTTCCTCTACTACTTCTTCTTGGACTAATATTGTTCAAAACAAGATTGTTCAGCCTTTACAATTCGTGGAACCCATATATGCTGATAATGTCATCAAGATTCCTTCTCATCTGTTGGCTATTGGTCGCAAGAAGTATTCTCTTTGCCTTATCGGTCAACTCATGGGCTCGGCTCCGAAACTGGACTGATTCATGCTATGGCGACAAAATTGTGGGGTAGGAAAAGTCCTGTATCTGTTGTGCCTTATACAGAAGGGCTATATCTCCTGCAATTTTCGGATGAAGCTTCTCTGTCCCATGCTCTTTATGGTGGACCTTGGCACATAGGAGGGATCGCTTTCTTACTTCGTAAATGGGAAGCTGGAATACATCCTGTTGATTTCTCTACGTCTTTGATTCCTATGTGGGTACAGCTTAAGCAGGTTTCATTTGAGTTGTTAACCACTGAAGGTCTGAGTTACTTGGCTAGTGCGATTGGGAAACCTTCCCACATGAATCAAGACTGCTCCAAAATAATAGCTTCTGATCGAGTCAATGTTTGTGTGGAGGTTGACTACTCAAAACCCTAACTTGATCATCTTGATGTTGAGATTGAAGGCTGCACACATTCTATTATTGTCTCATACTCGTGGAATCCTCAATTCTGTGATGTTTGCAATCAATGGGGACACCATTCTATGGCCTGTTCACTTAAGAAAAATTATGTTCAATGGGTACCTAAATCTGCTGCTGTAATCTCTGATGCTACTGCTAAGTCTACTAGCACAATTCCTTGTCAATCTCAGGTTCACATCCTCTCTGCTGTTCCAAAAGAGCCACTGGTGATTTCTGATCCTGTCATCTCTGCTGGTTCAAAAGAGCCACTGGTGGTATCTGATCCTGTTGATTCAACTACAATCCCTTTGGCTAGTGTCTCAGTGAATTCTTGTAGTGCTCCTGCCACTGATTTAGAATCTTCATTACTGATCTCTAATGTCTCTAAATCTGCTGATTGTACAGACTTGATTCCTGCTCAGATTGACTATGTAGCTGATCTTTCCACTACATGAGCATCTAGCTCTTCTCATCAACCTCTTGTTGGTATTGCTCATGTGACTGCATTGCCTCCTAAGCCAAAACCTGGCCCTAAACAGAAGCGTGGTCGTGGGCGTGGTAAGACTACACATGTTTCCCCTAAAGGGAATAATTCTCCCCTAAGCATATCTACCCAATGAAGTGGCTGTTGTGGAATGTAAGGGGCCTAAATGACCCTTCTAAACGGGCATCTATACTACAACGTATATACAATAGTAATGTTGACTTGGTATGTCTTGTTGAAACCAAAATTCTAGTTAATAATGTTCCTGATATCAGGAAAAATTTTCTTCCTACATGGAGTTTTGCACATAACTACAATCATGCGCGACTTGGACGCATATGACTGCTATGGTCTGATAGGGTGGATGTCTCTGTTCACACTCTAAAAGATCAAATCATCCATTGTATTGTAAGTAACAGAAGGGAGCAGATTACATGTTATGCTACATTTGTCTATGGGTCTAATTCTGCCCAGGAAAGGGTTTCTTCTTTATACCGTAGCATTGAGTCTTTGGCTCTCTCTCTTGGTAATGAACCGTGGTGTCTTCTGGGTGATTTTAACATCATCCTAAGGCCTGAGGAGTCTTCTTCATCCAGTGTTCATTTGGGTGCTGACATTGCTGCTTTTGCAAATTGCCTAGCTTTGAATTGATTATTTGATCATCCATTTACAGGATCATTCTTTACATGGTCTAATCGGCAGCCATCAAATCTTATCTTTCGGAAGCTTGATAGATTCCTCATCAATGCAGCATGGGCTTCTAAAATTCCAACAAGTTCTGTAGAGTTTTTGGCACCAGGTATCTCTGATCACTCGCCTATACTCTTCAATTCCTCAACCAATATTGTTCATGTAAGTTTCCTAGAAGCTATTACGACATTCATAATGAGCTAGACATGCAGCGGAAGCTAGGAAACTAAACCAAGAACCACATGTGAAGCATATAAACCGCATAACAAAATTTCGTACCTTGTTCGGTTGAGGTCTTTCACCCAACTGCTGGAACGAATCATCTAGACCAAAACGAAGGCTGGTACGAATCAGTTAGAGCAAGAAGAAGACCTGCTCCTCTACGGTATCCACACGAACCGTGACCTTCCCGGAATCGTCGCACGAATCCAAGAACCGAGCACTCCCACTTGATGTGCTAGCAACAAGGTAGGAGCTATTGTGTGTTTGGATGCTCTTGCTTCTTTCACAAAGAAGAAGAACT
>JAKUCV010006950.1:7867-45007 GCA_028386065.3 Turnera subulata | reverse complement strand
CGTTCCATGTAGGGTTCTTATGTGGGTCGGTCCAGTCCACAAGTTCTCCAACTTGTACCCGTATGTAGAATTCATATCACATATGCAATTCTCAACATACGCTAATCTTAACTTATTATTACAACCCATCCGTAATAATAACCGACTAGGGACATTTAAGAATATACATATCAAATATATATATACTAGGGTTATAAGTATGTGCAAGCTTTTATCTCATAAACGATACTTATTGGAATAACCTTAATGCATATACACGACTACAAATAATCATCCATGATTGGCTTTTGGGCATATTACTAACAGTTCAAGGCCCTAAGCCTTTTAAATTCTGTAATCATTGGATTACTCACCCTAAATTTCTGTCTCTTACTTCCTTTGTTTAGAGTACAAGTATTGAGGGTTTTGCAATGTATAAGCTCTGGCAAAAGTTGAAATTGCTTAAAGTTGAATTGAGGAAATTATATAATAGGGAGTATAATGATATATCTGGGAAAATTACCGTTCTGGAAAAAGAGCTTTATTCTGTACAGCAGCAGATTTTTTATGGTGATCTCAATGTGGAACTTCTTTCCACTGGACAATGCCTCATTTCAGCTTTAGCTGATCTTCGTCTAGCAGAAGAATCATTTCTACGGCAGAAATCTCGTCAGAGCAAGAACAGTCAGAAACATGATAAGACAAATATATTCTCCTGCTGGTAACCTCCTGACAGACCCTCAGCTGATTGAAGACTCATTTGTCCAATTCTATGAACGATTTCTTGGACAACCAAATCCAGCAGTTTCGGGTGGTTCAGTATCCTACTTTAAATCACTACTACACAGAACTCTTTCTGCAGAGCAGTGTGTACAATTAGTTGCAGAGATCACCAGTGAGGAAATCAAAGCTTCCATGTTCTCTCTTGCGAAGAACAAAGCTCCTGGGCCTGATGGATATAATACAGAATTTTTCACTGCTGCATGGAATATTGTTGGTGAAGAAGTAATCCAAGCTGTTAAAGAATTTTTCCAATCAGGGAAAATGCTCAAAGGATTCAATTCCACCATTATCAGCTTAATCCCAAAGGTCCCAAATGCCCAAAAGGTAACTGATTTCAGACCTATTGCCTGCTGTTCTACCATTTACAAATGCATTTTCAGAATTCTTGCTAAGAGATTACAACGCTGCCTCCCTGATCTTATTAGCAAAAATCAAACTGCATTTATACCTGGAAGGAGAATTGGTGATAATATACTATTGGCACATGAAGTAGTACATAACTATCATCGTACTGGGATATCTAGTAGGTGTACCTTGAAAATTGACCTTATGAAGGCATTTGATTCTGTGAATTGGTGTTTTCTTCTTAATGTCCTTGAAGAAATGGGCTTCCCTCCACAATTTATTTGTTGGTTGAAGGTATGTTTCACTACTGCAAAATTTTCTATATCCATTAATGGTTCACTTTGTGGATATTTTGGAGGTGGTAAGGGAATGCGTCAAGGTGACCCCCTTTCTCCATACTTGTTTGTGATCTCTATGGAGGTTTTATCCTGCTTTTTAAACAAAGCGGCAGCTGATCATTTCTTGCCTTATCATCCTCGTTGTTCGAAGATTGATCTTTCGCATCTCAGTTTTGCGGAAGATTTAATGATTTTTACAAATGGTAGTCCTGTATCTGCATCAGCTGTAACATATATCTTGGATCAGTTCTACTGCCTCTCTGGTCTCAAGTTTAATCCTGCAAAGTGTGCAGTCTTTTTAGCAGGTGTTTCTGATACACAGCAGGATCAATTTCTACAACTCACTGGATTTCAGCTTGGCACCCTGCTAGTGCGCTATCTTGGTGTTCCTCTTGTATCTGGCAAGTTAACCTATCAGAATTGTAAATCTTTGGTGGAGAAGATTCTGGCCCGAATTAATCACTGGAGTGCTCATCTCCTATCTTTTGCTGGCAGGTTACAACTTGTTATTTCTGTGCTTTATAGTATACAGAATTATTGGTCTAATCTCTTCATCTTGCCATCTCGGCTTCTTAAGGAAATAGAAAGGTTGTGTGCTGCATTCCTCTGGTCTGGTACTTCATTTAATGCCAAGAAAACTAAAGTTTCTTGGGCTGATATTACAACCCCGAAGCAAGAAGGTGGATTGGGCATTAAAGAGCTAAAAGCTTGGAATATTGCATGTATTGCCAGAAACCTATGGAGTCTTCTTTTAAGGGCTGGATCTCTTTGGATGGCATGGATTCATGCGTACTATATCAAGAACAGAAGCCTATGGAGTCTGGAAATACCTGCTGATTGTTCATGGAGTTTAAGAAAAATATTGAAGCTGCGTAGTCAATTTGCTGCAAGATTTTCTCATGTAATTGGAGATGGTCATAACACATATTTCTGGTGGGATGCTTGGCTCCCAAGAGGTTCTTTATGCACCACAGTGAGGCCTAATCTTCTTATCACCTCCAAGATCCCTCTCCATACCAAGGTGAGTAGTCTGATCTCTAATGGTGTTTGGAGTTGGCCAACTACTCATTCCCCTTTAATTTCTCAACTAAAAAATGAGGCAGATTCTATAATTCCATCTTCGTGCCCTGATGACATAATATGGAATCTCTCTGCCTCGGGGAAGTTTAATGTTCAAAGTGCTTGGGAATCCATTAGAGTTAAACATAACAGGGTGGATTGGTTCAAGGTAATTTGGTCGCCCGGGCATATACCAAAGCACAGTTTTATTGCATGGTTAGCCATTCTAGATCGTTTGAGCACTAGATCCAGGCTTCAAAAATGGGGTATTATCTCCAATGCTACCTGTTTGTTATGTTCTGCTGCAATTGAGAATCGGGATCATATTTTCTTTGCATGTCCTTACTCTTCTTTTGTATGGGCTCGATTATTTTCTCTATGCAATGTTATTCGGATGGTTGGTGACTGGAACTTAGAGTTTTGCTGGGCTAAATGCCATTTGCAAAAGAAGAATTTGAAAGCAATGATTTTGCGGGTTGCTTGGGCTGCCTGCATCTATCATATTTGGAGGGAGAGGAATCGTCGGCACTTTACAAGCTGCTATAGATCTCCAGCCAGTATAGTATCAGAAGTTTATTCAGACATGAAGTTGAGATTTCAAGGTTTAACTAGATTGAAACCCAGGGCTTTATCAAATGAAATGCAGGAGTTATGTCGTTTTTGGGGAATAGTTGTAACTGATAGTTTGTTTTCCATTTCCTAAGCCATGCTTAATGGCTTTTTTGTTGAAGTGTAAAATGTTTTGCATATCTTGCAACAGTTGTTAGGATTTCTTTCCTAACTCATTTCCAATAAAAGTTTGATTTGATTCTAAAAAAAAAAATAAGTTTTTACCGTCACCGTAAAATTTAATTTACAGTTATTTACCATAAAAATTAATCTTGGGTAATTAATTTATGGTAATTTGAGCTTTGGATTCCGAAACCGAGCCCTGTCCCACTCTCGGGATTTTTCTGCGGATTTTCTGGACCAAATTGGAATTTTTCGGGTCCAAGAATCTTGAGAAAAGTCAGGATTAACCCCAAAATATCGGGCCATAAATAAAGTCAAGGGGGTACATTAATTATTTTCTGGTCCGGACAGAACCCGCCTCACATGCTGCACAGTGTTGAGTTTACTCTGAAGCCTATGAGCAGATTGAACTGCCCGTGACTCACCAGTATTTTGCTCGTGCTTCACCAGTCCCTACCTGCCTTCAATCTATGTTTTTTTCTTTCTTTCTCCTGCCTCACCAGCACACCATATCATTACCAGCTTACTCCCCTCAGCAGTTTTCCTCTGCAAATCCACTGCCCAACCAATACCCTTCCTTTCTTCTCAAAACCAAACCACAAAAAAAAACAAAACAAAACACTTAGCAACACCCAAAGCTACGTCGTTTGGGGCAACAACCACCACACCGCCACCTTCCTCCCTTCCCCGCTACTGTTCACACGTAGGTGAACCGAGCCGCCACACGTGACACCACTCACGCCGCCACCTTCCCCGTACCGTCGCCGACCAGACGCAACCATCGCCAGCCGATTCTGCCTCCTGACGCACCATCAGCGGCCAGGACCCGACGGGCCGTCCTCCTCCTCCTCGCTCTGTCACCGTCGACCGCCGCCTGCAGCCACCCGAGTTTGGCAGCAGCAGTAGCGAGCCGCCGATCTCTGCCTATGTGTAGCCACCTCGACCGCCTCCGTTCATGTGCCGTCACCTGCAGACCCGAGGTGAGCCATCAACGGGTGAAGGTAACGCGGATGTGTGCTCGACCCGTTACACGCCGCGGGTCGTGGCTCTGGGTCGGGTTGACCCGGAAGCGCGCCTGGGCCGCGGTGTTGATGGGCTGGGCGTGTTGGGTTTGGAGTTTGGGATGGAGCTGGGCTTGTGCACGCCTGGGCCTGTGCGTGGGCCTACACCTGGGCTCCTGCTTGGAGCTTGGGTCTGGTCTATGTAGTGGGCTGGGTAGGCACTATTGGCCCAGTCTGGATTTAATAAGAAAAAAAGAGAAAAGATATTCTGGGAATAAATATAATTCTGGGAAAATAAAAATAAATTGTGGAAATAATATTTTGGGAAATAACTTGAGGAAATAAAATTCTAGAAATGGGAAAAATATAATATATATGGTAAATAATAATTATTTTGAGGAAAGATAAATATGGAAAGGGTATTATCAAAGAAGTATTGTACCGGAATAATATCCGGGTATAGGTATAAGTATAATATTATTTTAGACACTAGAAATAAATGGTGAATTATGATGATAATGGAAAATTAACCCGAGACAGTAACCGAGACGAGTTAGTATTTATTTACGATATATAGTATTAGCATGACATTTGCATATCACTTATGTGTGTATATTAATTGTTTGATATAGGAGTTGATAACGAGTAGATACTTGAGGAACCGGACTTGGAGTCTGTGGGACAATTCCAAAACTGATAATCGGCTAAGGTGAGGATGGATAACCTTGGATATGTGCCCGTAGTACTGTGTGTGATTTTGTTGTTTGATTGAACTGCTGAAATGATTATTGACTGTTATTTGATTGCTATGGAAATTGTTGATGCTGTAGTTGGATTGTGTTTAGACTTGTGGATATTGTGTTGAGATAATGTTGAACTGTTAACTATCATTGATTAACGTTCTGAGTCTGTTGTTGGTTTGGTCTGTGGAATAATCTGAAATAATGGAAAGTTGGATAGTTGAGGATAGAGTAAAGAAACTGGACAGAATTTGAGATGATGATTTAATTGTCACATGGAAAGTGGTGGTACGACTAGATGGTTAGAGACTAGTTCTGTGGTGTCATGGCCGGTTTGGTTGGTTGTTGGGGATGTTGATCCCGGATGGTGTTGTTATTGGGATGTTGATCCCGGATTTATTGTTATTGGGATGTTGATCCCGGATTGGTTGTGATTGAGATGTTGATCCCGGATTGTGTTTTGGCCTGGCATCCGGAATTAGTTAATAACCAGGTACGACCCTAGCTTGTCCAGTGATGGGGCACGGAAAATAAAATTGGTAATAATAATAATAAACATTTTTTTGGTCTTGGCTCAGTTATGTTTTAGTAGGATTCCTCTGTTGTGTTGTTTGTGTTTATTTCGAAAGTATTATGGTTGATTACATATCTCTGTTTATCCTTCGTCGGTGAGCACTTCGGACTCACCCCTCGCCTGCGGGGTTTCATCCCGTAGGTTTAGTTGTTTCGTAGATCAGGTACGACGTTCGATGGCTGCTGCTTTCTTCTCCACCTGACTCCGGATCCATACCTCCGCTGCATGTCCATATAAGTCTTCCGCTGCTGTGTCATATATGTTGTTGTGTTGCTGCTTTCCTATATTGCTTATGATGTTGTTATACTGGTTTGTGCTGCTTTGTTGAGCTTTGAGTGTGGATTGAATAATGGTCCCCGAGTGTGGGTGACAGATGTTGCTTTATACTTTTGCTGTATTTGGATTTACTGTGTTGTATTTTGACTGCGATGTACTGTCTGTTCCATCAATAAGAATAGTTTCGGCACGTGTTTACTGTGTATGATAAATACGGGTCGGGGCGCTTCAAAATATATTTCTCACAATATGTCTTTTTTTTTACTTCCAGTTCCAGCTAGCTAGCACATTAACTTTTTTTTGAAGCACCCCGACCCGTATTTACCATACACGGTAAACATGTGCCGAAACTATTCTTATTGATAGGGAATACAGTACAATTCCCTAGTAATTTTACAACAGCAAACCGTATAATACAATCGTCACCCATACTCGGGGACCATTACTCAGCAGTACACAGCTCACAATATATAACAATAACAGAGAAAAGAGCAAGCAATCACAACAGCGGAATTATAATACAGCATCATATGCAACAGAACAGCAGTGGAAGACTCTATGCAC
The DNA here is from genome assembly GCA_028386065.3 of Turnera subulata. Classification (NCBI taxonomy): domain Eukaryota; kingdom Viridiplantae; phylum Streptophyta; class Magnoliopsida; order Malpighiales; family Passifloraceae; genus Turnera; species Turnera subulata. Next base: position 38,616 of record JAKUCV010006950.1, on the reverse strand, counting down.
AAGCAGCGGGGTATGGATCCGAAGTCAGGTGGAGAAGAAAGCAGCAGTCATCGAACGTCGTACCTGAACTACGAAACAACTTAACCTACGGGATGAAAGCCTGCAGGTGATGGGTGAGTCCGAAGTGCTCATGGACGAAGGATAAACAGAGATAAGTAATCAACCATAATACTTTCGAAGTAAACACAGACAATCACAACACAAAGACTCTACCAAAACACAACTGAGCCAAGACCAAAAGAATATTTATTTTTATTACCAATTTTATCTTCCGGGCCCCTGTCACTGGTCAAGCCAGGGTCGTACCTGGTTATTAACTAATTCCGGATGCCAGGCCAAAACACAATCCGGGATCAACATCCCAACAACAACCAATCCGGGATCAACATCCCAATAACCAAATCATCCGGGATCAACATCCCCAATATCCAAACCAAACCGGCCATGACACCACAGAACTAGCCTCTAACCATCTAGTCGTACCACCACTTTCCACGTGACAATTAAATCATCATCTCAAGTTCAATTCCAATTCCAATAATTTATCCTCATTTATCCAGCTTCCTATTATCTCAAGTTATTCCACAGACACATCCAATCGACAATCACATATCACTAATTAATCACAATTAATAGTTCAACGATTACTCACAATACCACAGACCAACAACACAATCCAGCAACATCAGCAGCAATATCCACAGCAATCAAATAACAATCAATAATCATCTCAGCAGTTCAATCAAACAACAAAAATACACACACAGTATTACGGGCACATATCCAAGGTTATCCATCCTCACCTTAGCCGATTATCAGTTATGGAAGTGTCCAACAGACTCCTAGTCCGGTTCCTCAGGTATCTGCTCGTTATCAACTCCTATATCAATCAAATAATATGCACACATAAGTGATATGCAAATGTCATGCTAGTACTGTATACCGAAAAATAAATACTAACTCGTCTCGGTTACTGCCTCGGGTTATTTCTCTATTATCATCATAATTCACCATTTATTTCTATGTGTCAAAATACCATACTATATTTATAGTTATTCCGGTATAATACTTTGATAATACCCTTTCCATTATTATTTTCCTTAAAACAATTATTATTTACCATATATAGTATACTTTTCCCAAAATCATGTTTCCAGAATATTATTTCCCTAAAATATTATTTCCACAAATTATTCCCAAAATACATATATATTCCAGATTTTATTCTCTTTTTTTCCAGAATTTCTTTTCTTTTTTTTAATTTCGGACTGGGCCAAAATAGTGCTGACCTAACCTACTGCTCAGGCCCATCTCAAGCCCCAAACAGGAGCCTAAGATCCGGACCGCGCAGCAGGCCCAGCCCAGCAGTCCAGCAGCCCATCTTCTCAACCCAACTCAAACTTAGGTCAAACCCACTGGAAACCGGGTCAACCCGACCCGTATCACCATATAATTGGGTCTGCACCTCCCACAGCTCACCTTGCAACGGCGGGATGGGAGAGCGACAGCACGACGGCACGGCTGGCGAGGTGGCAACGAGGACCGCGCGACACGAGGGGGGGGAGACGCAGTGGTCGCAAAGGAGGAGGAGCGTGGGACGGACGGCTTCGTCGGGTCGTCTTGCTGGTCGTGTCGGTGTCGGCGACGAAGGCTGCGGGTGGCGGTGCGCAGGCGGGCGACGGCAGCGAGGAAGGATGGTGGTGGTAGAGTGCAAGGGAACGGTGGTGCAGGTGTGGAGGTGTCGGGTAGGGTGGTCGGCGCGGCTGGGTTCACAGGGAGATAAGGAAGGAAAGAAAAAGAAGAAGAGAGGGGGTGGTATGTTGGGGTTGCTTCAAAACGACACAGCTTTGGTGTTGGGTGTGTGTGTTGTGTATTTTTTTTTTCTGGTTTTAGTTGCAGGAAGGTGGTTTGCAGAAGTTTGCAGGTAGGCAAGGATCGGGAAGTGTGTGTTTGCAGAAGGGAAGGTGGTAGTGTACTGGGAAAAACAAGAAACACGGCAAAAAAAGAGTCATGCAATGTGGTACTAGTGAGGCACGGGCAGTTCAAGCAGCTCTCAGGCTTCACAGTGGTTGGCGGCTGCAACTCAACACTGTGCAGCATGTGAAGCAGGTTCTGTCCGGACCAGAAAATAACTAATGTACCCCCTTGACTTTATTTCTCGTCCGATAACTCAGGGTTAATCCCGACTTTTTTGAAGATTCCTAGACCCGAAAAATTCAAACTTTGGTCCGAAAAATACGCAGAAAAATCCCGAACGTGGGACAAGACTCAGTTTCGGAATCCAATGCTTGATTTACCAAAAATTAATTACCCAAGATTAATTTTTATGGTAAATACTGTATAAAAACTTTTTTACGGTACCGGTAAAAACGCAAAAATTACCCGGGCTGTTACATTTTTCTTTTACCAAACAGTAAATTAATATTTTGGCTAGAAAAAAATAAAAAATATTTGAACAATACATTTTGTGTAACAGCCCGGGTAAAATTTTTGATTTTTACCGGGACTGTAAAAGTCTTTTTACTGTGATTTACTGTTGAATTAATCTTGGGTAATTAATTCAAGGTAAATCGGTCTTCGTTTTACGAAACCGAGAGTTTTCCCGCGCTCGTGATTTTTCCGTGGATTTTTCGGGCCTAAGTTGGTATTTTTCGGATTTCGAAATTTCTCGGAAATCACACCGGAAAATAACTAAGGGGGTATCAGTTATTTTCTGGTCCGGACCGGACTCGCTTCAATAATGCAGACAAGCTGCATTATTGATGAATCACAGGTGACACAGTAAATTACGTCTATAAAAGCAGGGGAAGAAGAAACCAGGAGAGGAAGAAGAGAAAAAAAAAAGAAAAGGAGAGGGAAAAAAAAGGGAAAAAGAAAAGAAAAGAGAGAAAAAGAAAAGAAAGAGAAAAGAGAAAAAAAAAGAGAGAAAGGAAAAAAAAAGAGAAGAAAACCGGTTGAAAAAAAAAAGAGAGAAGACAGTAAAAAGAAAAAAAAAGGAAGAAGAAGAAAAAAATTGGAATTTGAAACAGAAAAAAAAAGAAAGAAAAATGGAAGGAAAATAGGGAAAAGAAAGAAGAGAAAATACAAAAAAGAAAGAAAAATGGAAAAGAAAAAAAGAAAACCGGAGGGTACTGTTCACCGTCACCCCGGTACTGTGCACGCCATGGAGTTCCCGGCCGCCTCTCGCTGCACCACCGCCATCGTCAGGACCGCCACACCATCGCGACCTCGACGCCGTCGCCTCCGCCTAACGCTGCTGCCCGACGCGCCTGTGGAAGGCGTTGACCCGTCGGCAGACCCGACAGATCCAACTCCTCGGCGTCTCCCGCTTCTTGCCGGCGTTGCAGCGCTGGTTTTCCGCCGCCCCCGCGCTGCTCGTGCCGCCTCGACGCCGTGGTTGAGCTCGCGTTCCCTCATCTGCTCGTCGTTGCCGTCGTGCCGTCGCAACCCGGAGGTTAGACCCGTTTTGATAGGATCCGTCTCGTAGAAACGGGTCGCGACTGTTGGGTTGAGTTTTGGGTTTCGCTGTTGGGCTTGGGCTGTGTGGTGTGGGCCGGGCTTGGGCAGGCCTGAGCTGGGCTGCTGCCTAGGTCTGGGCCGCACTATTCATGGCCCAGTCCGTTTTTTAAAAAAAACATTATATATATATATATATATGTATTTATTAATTAATCTAGTATTTAATTTTGGAAAAAAATTATATATTTCCTTTGAGAAAAGTATGGACAATTTAATTCTGGTATTTTCAGGAAAATATAAATATATATACTTAGATAAATAATTAAGTTATGTTTTGGGGAAAAACTATTATTATTGGAAAAATATATATATACGTTGAAAGTATTTCTGGAAATTTTATATACATATATTATTTTGCCTGGAAAATTATGGTTGTGGAAATTATATATATATGTACTTTGTAAATTAAGGGTAATTATAATTTTGTGTTGGAAAATATTATTATATATTGAGAAAAAGTTAAATACTATATAAATATTTTCTGAAAATTGTAAAAAGTCATTACTTTTATGGAAAATTATGGAAACTATAATTTTGGAAAATTATAGTTATTTATGAAATTATTTTGAAAAGAGTTTTAATTAAAGTAGTAAATACCGAAATTATATTCGGATATACGTACGGTATTATATTTTCGGTAAATGGAAATAATAACGGATAGGAACCGGGATGGGTATTTCGCAGTATTGGCATCATAGCATACCGATTATGTGCATTTATATGTATATGTTGTTGTGTTGGATAGGTATGGATATCGGGCAGTTTCCCGAGGAGCCGGCGTCGGACCGGTCATTGTTTCCGGAGTTGAGTAATCGGCCAAGGTGAGGATGGATTTCCTTCGATATGTGCCTATATTACTCGGTTATTGTGTTTGTTGAATATTGCATGTTGCATTTGCTGTGGTTTGGTTCGGGATGTTTATCCCTTTGTTTGATTGTTGTCGGGATGTTTATCCCAGTATTTTGATTGGGTTTGAATATTTATTTTCGTGTCTTGACCATGAGTATAATGGAATAATTAATAAATTGTGATAAGGATGTCGATCCTTGATTTTGGATAGGGATGTCTATCCCGGTATTTTGGTTAGGGATGTCGATCCCTATGATTTGATTTTGATGACGGTAATATAATTGTCATGTGTTAAGTAGTGGTACGACTCGATGGTATAAAACTGTTTCGTGGTGACCGTGACCTGGGTTACTCTGATAAGCATGTCTATGCTTGGGATGTCTATCCCGTGATTATTTTTGGGATGTCTATCCCTGGGTTCGTATTTTTGGGATGTCGATCCCTGGGTTCTCTGGATTTGGTCTGGCACCCGGAATATGTTGATAACCAGGTCTGACCCCTAGCTTATTCGTGACGGGGCCCGGAATATTTCTTCTTTTTCCTCTTTTTATTATTTTACGGCCATCTCCATAAAAGAAAGAGAAGAACCCATGAATTTATAAGTGGGCTCATCCAAGATCATGATGACGGATGCATGATGAGTTTGGCATGAGATCATGAGTTTCTGTTCTCCTTTGAAATTCCTCCTGCTGATCTCTGATTTTGAATTCAGATCCACCAGTTGTAAATTGGGTGAATGATTTTGAGGTTGACAGTGTTGTTTTGGAGATTAAAGAGTAGATTGCATATATCCTGTCTTTTACAAGCTAATTCGTGTGCAGTTTTCTTTGGGAGATTTGCTTCTCAACCATGTTTGCCTCTTGACCTTATCGGAAAAGATTATAAATTTGCAATACTCGGTATGTTCAAAGGAAAAAAGTATTTTCTTTAAAAAATTAAAAAAAAGAGAGAAAAAGGGGAGCGTATTAACAGATGAATTGGTGATTGTCGTGGAAAATGAGTCTTGGCGTGGAGAGGAAAAAAAAAAACAAAAGAACGAATAGAAAACACAATAACCTGGTAGATAGGTTTCCGGTAAAGAAGGCTACAGCCTACAGGCGTACCAATCTCACTATCAACGCTCGTAGAGCCCGGTGATTTATCCTGGTGAAGAGCCTCCCCTCAACTTAAACTTTTGATAACATATGAAATAATAATTTATTGTCTAAAAGGACCAAGTAAGACCCTTAGAGTCCAGGTCTACACCAAGACCTTGAGGTCCAGGTCTACACCTTGAGGTCTAAATTCACTCTAAGATCCTGAGGTCCAAGTCTCCAGAGGTCTTGGTCCGTATTGAGACCCTGAGGTCTAGGTCCAACCCATGAGGAGGTCCATACCAAGACCTTGAGGTATAGGTCCACACCAAAAACCTCAAATCTTCTATAAATAGTTACCCCCTAACCTGAATAAAGGTACGAGAATAGAACTAATCAATTTCTTCTATCTATTACTTACTACAGAGAGTTTAGTTCTGACTTAGGCATCGGAGAGCCTCCGGGGTCACACACCCTGGACACTGTTAGAAATCATGGTTCATTACAGGTTTTGATAATTGACAAACCAATTCCAGATCATGACAAAGATGAAGGAAAAAGAATGAAGCAAAAAGAAATGAAGTCAAACCAATCCTCAAGCAAAAGAAACCACTCAAGACCAAAGGATGAAAGTGAATGAGCACAAGAATTGAAGAGTCAAGAAAGAAGAGTTAGATTCATAAATTGTACAAGGTATAACACTCAACTCTTCTAGGACATTGGCTCAAAATAAGATAAAATTTGCTCACGCATCACATAAACATATTTCAAATATCAAACTGTTTTTCTGTGTCAATAACATCGATGTTATGTTTTAAAACATCGATGTTCTGCCTTCTAACAAATTTCCAAAACAGGCAGTAGGCTAATAACATCGATGTTGGAATCCTAAACATCGATGTTCTAGTCACCGTTGCGTTTAAAATTAGTCATAACATCGATGTTCCCATTTGTAACATCGATGTTCCATAATGGTCAGTTTTAATTTGTTTTTGCCGAGCCAAAATAACATCGATGTTGCCATCCAAATATCGATGTTCCTGCCTTCAAAGAATTTTCCAAAAATTGGCAGAAGACTCAGAACATCGATGTTGGATTTCTAAACATCGATGTTCTCATGACCGTTGCATTTGAAAATATCCTTTACATAAGCAAAACATCGATGTTGGATTTCATAACATCGATGTTCTTCAATGGTCAGCTTTCATCGTTTTTCACAGAAGCAAAATAGCATCGATGTTGTGAATTAAACATCGATGTTCTTCAAGAATCAGTTTTCATCTCATTTTCACAGAAGCAAAATAACATCGATGTTGGGTTATAAAACATCGATGTTCCTCACATGATGATTTAATGGGTTTTACACAGAATCAAAATAACATCGGTGTTGGGTTTGAGAACATCGATGTTTTAGTTACCGTTAGTCCAAAAATTCAAATTTACTGGACAAAACATCGATGTTGAGCCTTTAAACATCGATGTTATGACCGTTATTTCTGACAACTTTTTAGCACCCACTATGTTTTGCTTAAAGCTTTTCTTGGGTGGATTTCAAACGGCTCCATGACTTTTCAGAGCTACAAATTGAGCATTTTCAGCTCTGATTACCAATTAATCAACTCTCAACATTCAAGCATTCATTCCATACATTCATCAAAATTATTATTGAGCCAATATCCTTTTGAGGATTTGAGAGTTGCCTTTTAGAGCTTTACTTGTATACTCATATCTGCTCTTTGAGAGAGTTCTTTGTTTGAGTGATTGAATTGTATATTCATACACCTTAAGGGAGGTTAGTTCTCTTGTTGAGATTCATAGGAAGAGGGCATATCTTCTTATGTGAAAAGTCTTGAAGTGAGGTATCTTCAAGCAAGAGTGCTGAGGTTCATGTGACTTGAACTCTCAGGTTTAGGATTCTTGTGACTAGAATTCCTAGGTTGTAAACGGTTTGTTAAGCACCCGGAAGCTTAACGTAGATAGTGGAATCTTCAAGAGAGTCTCTTGAAGGGCTGGATTAGCCACACAAGTAGTGTGTGTGTGAACCAGGATAAATTGTTTGTGTCCTTCATTTCTGTCTTTAATTCCGCATTTATTTCCTGCTTATTTAGTTTTAATTCGATAAACGCTATTCACCCCCCTAGCGTAGGGCTATTGTTCTAACAGACACCCCCGGTGTCCTTTTGTCTTCCTCTTTTGCAGGCTTTGCATCACCAAGATCCTACCACACATAGACCTTCTATAATCAGGTAAATCTCTGATTTATCATTTGGCGCCGTCTGTGGGAAACTTGGACAAAAAGTCATGTCTTCCCAATATGAACAATTGGGTGTTACCACGGAACCTACACCCCAAGGTGATGAAACCAAAGGTAATCCAACAATACCCACCGTTGGTGGTGGTACCGAAAGAGATCTAATAAGTAAGGCCTCCACAAATCAGCCATGTTTTGACACTGTATCCCGGGCTGAATTTATGCAATTTAGGGATGAGATATTGGCCAGCTTGCATAAATTACAATCTGTAAACCCAATAGGGGATGCCGAAGAGCGGCATAGAGGTAGGGCTGGAAAAAAGCCCTGGCTTCCCTCTCGTGATGAGGAGGAACAACTTATGAAGGCAGCCTTTGATGCACGTCCCTTTAGGGAAGAACATGAAGAACATGGGGGAGACAAGGGTTCCTTGTCAGAAAGGCAAGTGAAAGAATAGATTGAACAATACCTACAGTCGGTGAAACGGCAAGCAAGGGGGAATGAGATGGATGGTGTCTCGCCTCTGAAAGATGTCGTCCGACTTGCTCCGGTACCAGAAAAATATAAAGCCCCCTCTATTGAAAACTACGGTAGTAATACTGACCCTAGAGACCATCTTAAGTAGTACATAGGGACTATGGGTATGTATGGTTACTCAGATGATGTCCTATGCAAAGCTTTTCACACCACCTTGGTCCAGTCAGCTAGGGAGTGGTACATGGCACTAACACCCAAATCAATAGGGAGCTTTAAAGAGCTTAGTGACCAGTTTTTGACCCACTTCTCTAGTCAGAAAAAGACCAAGAAGACTCCATTGGCCCTCATGATGATGAAACAAAAGCCAAAGGAGTCATTAAGGGACTTTATGATGCGCTTCATTGCAGAGGCCATTGAAATTTCTAATCTAATAACCTCAACCAAAGCACATGCGCTAATAACGGCAACCACCAACATGGATTTGAAGAAGGCATTAGCTGCGAAAGGCCCTGAAAATGAAGATGAACTAATGGCAGAAATTATTAAACAAATTAATATAGAGGAGGCCCTAGCTCTAACAAAGCCCCAGTTTGATGGGATAATCGACGAGAGAATACCAAAATTCACTGAAGAAGAAGGGCGCGAAATCCAAGAGCTGGAAAGTTGCTCCCCCATACAGGAAATATAGAGAAACTAAAGGGGTTCTACGTTAAGAAGCATTGCAGGTTCTCCTCTCCCATCAAAAGGTTTTTACTCTTTTTCTCTTGCAAATAAAGACTTTGAAAAGTCCCTTCATTCTCATTTAATAAAAGAGCTAAAAACTTTGTCTCCCTAGTTGTCATGTGTGAGTGACATTGTTATTAATCTCGTATTAAATCAAATCTCTTCTAAAAAGTAAAGAACTCCTTTTACTTTTTTATACTCTCATATGTAAGGGTTTCTTTTATAAGTCCAACTCCTTTCTATACACTCGTATGTAAGGATTTCTTTTATAAACCTGTGCTTAAAGGATTATATTTTGTACCCTTATCTAAGTGTTTACTTTTTACTCCTTAAAATAGCCTCGCACAAAGTTGAATTTACTTATCGATTTACTCTCTTCCTATTTCTTCTTTTATTTTCTTAACAAAAAATACAAAAAAAAAGGAAAAAGTGAAGCAGGGGGCTTTAGTCTAGAATTTCGAGGCGTGACCCACTCCCTCTCATGTATTGTGGAATATATATATAGTATGTATAATATGTATATATATTGATATCAGAAAAAAAAGGAAAAAGAATTTTACCTATTCTCTTATTAAAAGACCTCCTTTTCAAAGGCTTACATTGTACTCCATCTTTTTAATATTTACTAGTATGTATAATATGTATGTATAATGATATCGACTAATAAAAAAAAAGGAAAAAGAATTTTACCTACTCCCTAATTAAAAGACCTTCTTTTCAAAGGCTTATATTGTACTCCCTTTTAAGGTTTACTTACTCCTTAATTAAAAGGTCTTCTTTTAAAAGGTTTATATTGTACTCTTCTTTTTAAGATTTTTCTACTCCCCGATTAAAAGGCCTTATTTTTAAGGTCCTTAATTAAAAGGCCTTCTTTTAAAAGGTTTATATTAAACTCATTCCTTTTAAGATTTACCTACTTTCCGATTAAAAGGCCTTATTTTTAAGGTCCTTAATTGAAAGGCCTTCTTTTAAAAAGTTTATATTATACTCCTTCCTTTTAAGATTTCCCTATTCCCCGATTAAAAGGCCTTATTTTTAAGGTCCTTAATTGAAAGGCCTTCTTTTTTAGGTTTATATTGTACTCCTTATTTTTAAGATTTTCCTACTTCCCGATTAAAAGGTCTTATTTTTAAGGTCTTGTTAACAAAAGATGTCCCCTTGTAAAGGTCTTGTTAACAAAAAAAAAAATTTATGACACCGTCACACCTATCGCCATGAGTTGCGGTAACAAAAATTTTAGAAGGAAGAAACAATTCTTGATTCTCTTTCCTTAATAATAATGATAACAGGGGTTTCTAGAGGACCTTACAACTTGTGTCTTATATCGCCATGAGTTACGGTAACAAAAATTTTAGAAGGAAGAAACAATTTTTTATTCTCTTTCCTTAATAGTAATGATAACGGATTTCTAGAGGACCTTATAACTTGGGTCTTATATTTTTGTACCTACATCCAAGGGTTTTAATCTGTACTCCCTAGTTAAAAGGCTTTCTTTTTAAGGGTTTCTTATCTCCTTACATTTAAGGGTTTACACTTTAGTCCATCTCCTTACATTCAAGGATTTACACTTTAGTCCATCTCCTTACATTTAAGGGTTTACACTTTAGTCCATCTCCTTACATTCAAGGTTTTACACTTTAGTCCATCTCCTTACATTCAAGGGTTTACACTTTAGTCCATCTCCTTACATTTAAGGGATTATACTTTAGTCCATCTCCTTTCATTTAAGGAGTTACAAAATGATAAATCCCAAGCTGACATCTATTTTATACCCATGGTCATGTTAACAAGACCCCAAGTAAAAGACTTATTTACAAGTCTCCTTTCTCGAATTAAATTCTTGTTAACAAGTCCTGCCTCCTCAAATCAAGCTCTTATTTACAAAGACCTCCCTTTTAAATCAAGATCCTACTTATAAAATCTCTTTTTTAATTCAAAGTCTTGTTCACAATACTCCTTTTTTAAAAAAATAATAATAATAAGTCAAGGACAAGACCCTACTTAGAAAACTAAGGTCTTACTTGGGCGTATGCCCTGCTGACCTTGGCCCCTTTTTTATTATTTACTATGGTTTCTCTTCTTTTAATTAATTACCATAGTTTTCGCCAGAAGGAAAAGCATATATTTGCGACTAAAATCTTTTCAAATTGTATAGCATATCTTGCAATTCTATTTTCAAACTATTAATCATGTATCGGTTTCATCCTAATTTCCAAAAATAAAATTTTAAAAGCAAGAAATTACTTTGGTTATTATATATACATACGAAAAAAGAGAAGACTCTCTGGGTTTAAAAAATAAGATCCCTTGGTTGTAAAAATTTAGATTCCTTGAGTGTAAAAAGAACGAACTCCAAAGGTCTGAAAAGGAAACACCCATGGTGTGAAAATATTGTCTTTTACTACTAACAATCCAAAAAAAGAGGGAAAAGGGACCATGTAGCCTATGCTAGTTGCATAAATAAGACGACAAAAAGTCATACAACATTCTATAGTTGTAAGATAAGATGACGAAAGGTTGTGTACCCTCTACTAGTTGGAGAAATAAGACACTGAAAAGTCATACAACAGTTTATAGTTGCAAGGCAAGACGACATAAGGCCATGTAGCCGATTCTAGTCGCAACAACACGACGATCTAAAGAAAGATCACATAATAAAAGACAACTAAGGCGCAGTATGGCCCAAATACGTCGCATGATAAAAGACAACTGAGGCAATAAAGCCCACATAGTCACAGATTTGAAAAAAAAAAAAGACAACTGAGGCAATAAAGCCCAAGTAGTCACATATTTGAAAAAAAAAAAAAGACGACCAGGACCGAGCAGTCAAAAAACAAAGGTCGCATGCCTAAATGAAATATAAAGAAGGTACCGATTCTTAGAGGTCCTCTTTGTATTCGATCTCCATGAAGAAGGTACCCACTTCTAGAGGTCCTCTTATATTATGTCTCCTCCATTAAAAAAAGAGAGTAGAAGAAATATAAAGAAGGAACCCATTCTTAGAGGTCCTCTTTGTATCTGATCTCCATAAGAAGGTACCCACGAGGTCCTCTTTATATTGTATCTCCCCCATTAAAACTAGAGAGTAGAAGAAATATGAAGAAGGAACCCATTCTTAAAGGTCCTCTTTATATCTGATCTCCATAAAGAAGGTACCCACTTTTAGAGGTCCTCTTTATAATGTGTCTCCATTAAAAAAGAGAGAAGAATCCACTTTTGAAGGTTCTCCTTACATTGGCCCACCTTATTTTATCTAACGGCGAATATCTTCGAGTTTAAAAAGAGAGGCTTTCAAGAGACAACAAAAAAGGAAAAAAAATTCCTTTTACAAATAAAGAATGAGAATTCCTGTAAATCCAAAGGACCTTTCCTAGATCTAAAGAAAAGTGCAAAAGACAAAGTGAGTTTAAAGTAAGCTCAATAAAAAAATACAAACCCTTGTCTTATAAGAGGATCGCTCGTATTGGGGGCTATATGAGTCCCGAGATAGCCAAATAAGGCAATTTAATGCATGGTGGTGACTGAAGCGAAAGAGCACATATTTAAGAAGTAAACTCTAAGGAAAATTGACACACAATTTCCCTCAGAGTTGGGGGCTAGTGATAACATATGAAATAATAATTTATTGCCTAAAAGGACCAAGTAAGACCCTTAGAGTCCAGGTCTACACCAAGACCTTGAGGTCCAGGTCTACACCTTGAGGACTAAATCCACTCTAAGATCCTGAGGTCCAAGTCTCCAGAGGTCTTGGTCCGTATTGAGACCCTGAGGTCTAGGTCCAACCCATGAGGAGGTCCATACCAAGACCCTGAGGTATAGGTCCACACCAAAAACCTCAAATCTTCTATAAATAATTGCCCGTAACCTGAATAAAGGTACGAGAATAGAACTAATCAATTTCTTCTATCTATTACTTACTAAAGAGAGTTTAGTTCTGACTTAGGCATCGGAGAGCCTCCGAGGTCACACACTCTGGACACCCCCGGTGTCCTTTTGTCTTCCTTTTTTGCAGGCTTTGCATCACCAAGATCCTACCACACATAGACCTTCTATAATCAGGTAAATCTCTGATTTATCAACTTTCATAAACAAAAATACGTACCCCGCAAAGTGTAGCCATCACCACCGGAATGGTCCATATCGCAGCCGCATATGATTTTGCAAGATACAAGTGAAATAAGACGGCAAAAAGGCATCCAGCAAGAACCACCAGATATTGCAATCACACCTAGCAGGGGAAAATTTTTAAACATCTCAATAAAAAATGTTAAAGCAAAAATAATTATCCTACTATTGTTTTACTTCTCTAATATCTAGATTGAGAGTGCAAAACAGTTGAATTTTGAGGTCAGCAGTTGTTGTCACCAAATAAGTGGATTTTGGTGATAACACGAGTAAGGTATGTTTGGTTTTTGCTTTGGAGTTGTGTTGTTCTGATACTATGAATTTTTTGACACAAAACTAAGGATGACAATTGAGCCTATTTATGAGGATCCTTTGGGAATCCCCAAATGGCGATTTCCTTTTTGTACTATATATGTTAATGATCTTAATAATATACTATTATGGTATGAAAATTTTGTATTATAATAAAATGCATTGCAAGATATCAATTAAAATTTATTAACTACTATAATTTTATACTTATATTTTTTAAGTTATAATATAAATTCTTGAATTATTATTTTCATATAAAATACCACTGTTTTTTTAAATTTTTATATTTTATTTTAATTATATAATTCTACTCATTCTTCATAATTTTAAACTCAATGCTTAAAGTAGTAACTTTTTATTATTTTAGAATATTATTTTATGAATATAAAAATTATATTAACTTCTTAATCCACACCTATAACTTTCTTTTATACTTTAAATATATCTAACATTATTTTTTATAGTTAATATTTTCTTATTTATAGTTAAAATATAACTAATTCCCTTTAAAATATTAGATTTAATAGATAGAAATTAGGTTTAGGATTTATTTGTTGTAACTAATAAAAGAATATGACTCAAATAGAGTATATTAGATACAAGACTTAGTTGCCAAAAACAAAAGTTTAGGAATTGGGAAGTAGTTATAACGGATAAAATGTCAAGGTAATCTTGTTTGAACAGGATTCTTGAAATTGAAAAAAAAAGAGAGAGAGAGAGAGAGGACCCAGATATAAATAATAGTCACACCTATGGATCAAAACAAGAGTTTTCCATGAAATTTTTTAGTATTTTACCGTTCCTGTTCTCCAATGAATTAAACCTGAGATCATCAGAACCAAATCAGGAATTTAGCAAAAGATGATCAAAATAGAGGGGCAAACCCAAACCTTCCCATCAACTTTATGATTAGAAAGAAAAAAAAAAATCCTTAAATTTAAAACAAAGCTTAAATTATATAACACGAGTCAGCGGGTAATGAAAAAAAAGGAAGTAAATAAATTGAACACTGAAATCTTCGTATCGAAATGTAATTGTGAGAGCTCTATCCTTTTCATCCAAAAAAATAAAGTAGAAACCTCTATCCTTATTGTCGTGAAGAAACCTCCTCCATCCACAAATGTCAAATCTAAACGAAGCCCAGGAATCATACATACCAGCAGGGCTTGTGTAATTATATTATTCAGTAAAAGGTGGCAGACTGACTTTGACTGGTTTGTTACAAAAAGAAATAAATAACTGCCAGCAAATTCCGCTCAGGAAATGCTTTGTCGTAAGCAGTGCTTTTTGTCGTTTTCTCGTTCAGTAAACAAACAAAGAAGACCAAAGAAAGAAGTACAAAAAGGCAGAACTAGTCCAGAAATTGAAGAGGGAAAACTTGATCATAGAAGAAGAACAACATAAACAAAGTATAGAAGCCGAAGAAGAAGAAACGCGTTATGTATTATGACTTTGTAAAACCCGTCCACCATTGAACGAACACTAAGCAGACACTAAAATGAAACAACTGTAGCACACAAAACCTTCACAAAGACACAAACACAAATACAACCCAACCCAACCAAAACACCCACCAACCTTTTAGTTTCTCACCAAAAAGAAAACTCAAAAACTTAAAATTTCTCCCAATATAACCAAAACAACGTAGGATCTCCCAGCTATGACATAAGAAAGGTAAGAAATCAAACATCACTTTAGCAGAATATAAAAAAGGGACAGCGAACTAAGATTCCTTCAGGCAGGATTCCCCATCCACCCCGCCTGTCTCAGCAGATAGAGGGGCGGCAAAATGATGCAAACACAAGGCCAATAAGCCGTGGTCAGAATCAGAAACGCATCCAATGTAAGGCCCCATTCACCCTATGATAGATGCACCTAATTGGATAGCAAATAGGACCATGCAAATTTTGGTAAACGTAAGGTTTGTTGTAATAATATTATTGATGGAGAAGAGATTGAAGAAGAAATGGAGAGGAAGAGAGTAACAAGAAAAATGACGGGGGAAATACTGAGCTCGGAAATATGGCTGCAGCATTTTCTTATTCTTTAATCATATATATATACAACGATTGGTACGTATTTGGTATGTATACAATGACATACATACATATACCATACATGTTTTATAACACTCCCCCTTGGATGTCATTGTGTTGTTGGGTAGAATACGCTTTGAGGATACTGCCTCATTAAAAACCTTACCAAGAAAAAAACCAAGTGGGAAAAAAAACTTGGTGAAGGAAAAAAGAGTGCAGTGCGTATTCTACTCCCCCTCAATTTGGCCTCAATTGATTGCTTGATGCCAATTTATCCTTGTCAGCTTCTGGTGACGTGTATTATGTCTGATCACTTTTGGGTACTTCATTATTTCAATTGGACAGAGTTGGTAGCATTATCTTCATGATTTTGTTGCTGAAGCGTCGATCTTGTCATCTTGCTTTTGTAGCCCCGATGATATTGCAATATCATGTGTAAAGTTGTGGTTGATGTCCATCTTTGCTTTATGTGGACTGAATAAGGGATCTACATCTGCAGAATCAGCTTTACTCTCTTTCGGGTTTACTGGATTACACATTTGTTATTCCCCGAAGATAAGAGCAAATACATATAATGTCGATAGGCTTAAATCAAAAGCTTCAGGCTTCATGTTACAAGCAATACATATTGCACTTAAACAGGATACTCCAGGACCAGTCTAATAGCACGGTATTTGGAAACTTCTTTGGGAGTTCCAATCATAAATAAGTTTATCTATACTCAAAATGATTTAAATTATGTAAAGATCAGTTCAACTCTATTTTGTAATTTCCCGGAAATTAGTTGCTTCAGGCAACTTGGATCCTTCAGGGATCTTCATGTATATATCATGACTTATGGATCCAGAATAATAGGCTGTAATAGCATTCATTAGATGCATTTCTAATATATTGCCAGACTTATCAAATAATTGCATCCACCACAGGGGAGTATATCTCCTCATAATTAATACCTGGTCGTTTGGGTAAAACTTTGTGCCACAAACCGTGCTTTATATCTCATTATTTATTTCTTTCCGCACAAATACCCTATTATGACCAATAGAGTTTTACACATTTTGGTGTACGGACTACAAGTCCGAAAAACTTCTCGCTTTGGGCGAGTCCAATCTCTCGCTTCGGGCGAGTCCAATTTCTCGCTTCGGACGAGTCCAATACAGCCTTAATTGTATTTCTATATTTTGGCCAATTATACTGTGCCTACATTCGTCAATGTAGGTTCATGATCCTCATTTCATTTAGCGCTATATTAAACATGAATATTCCGTCGACGGTTATTTTATGTCGGTTCCATTTCGTTCCTGACACTTAATTGAGGTCTCATCACATTCAACTTATTTCAGGTACCTGAGTTACTTCTGGAATTTTATCACTTTGTGTCAGAGAATCAACCTCTTCTAGAGGACTTTTAATTCAAACCTCTACTGGAGGTCTTATTTTCTCACTGGGGCCATCTTATCACTTTTGCTCCTTTTTCTCTATCGAGAATTTCTTTTCTTTTGGAACCGAGTATAATCCATATGGATTCATTTGCATACTTACATTGTTCTTCAGGAACATCAAAACAGAAGCATTTGTAGCTGGTATATAGTCACATATTTCAAATATATATGTCCGGCAAATGACTTACTAATCTTTCGCAAATGAATCATTTCTTAGAACTTCAGGTTCATACTAATATTCCAGGATCAAAAATTAAATGTTGATAAGTCATTTCAATAATTTCTTGATCCAGCTGCTTATTTTCTCTCCCCCTGATGTTGGGTAAAATATCAACTAATAAGCAAATATTGCTATAAATGAATCTCCAATCCCCTGTCATAGGTTTCAATTATCTTTATAATATATAGAGATACATACCCAACGTAGATTCCCAATCTTCTTTAAGGGACCAATTTCACAATCCTGTGGTGGAGCATAATATAACTCAAGGTCCGAAGATGGGAGATACTTTGTATGTGACCATTAATTAATTAAATGGGGGGTTCTTATAACATCATGTTGGCTTGATGCACAGTTTTGCTGCATATAAAATATCAATTTCTCAAGCAATAATATTTCATCAACAGTCGTGCAATCAATTGTCAATGTTCCCCCAGATTTGTTTGGGTTTATTTCCAATGATATACAATCTCTTATTGATGAAATATCCCAGCATTATCTAGACATATAGTCTAGTAACATAAGTAGGGACATGTGACGAAAGTTGGCATAAGTGCGCACTTATTATGCCACTTGCGTCACACAATAAACCATCTAGTCGATGCATCGTAAAAATTACCTAGATGGTTAACACCGCGGATTGATCAGTCCGCGTTCATATCCCAGAATTATTCTTAAAACTTGATGGTGATGCTAGGCCATTCTCATCTTAGGAAGGCCGTATAATAAATTTTGCAGCAAACAAACATATGAAAATTTATTGATTATAAAAACTTTTGGTTTTTCAATCAATGATCAAAACAAATTTTGTGCATCATAATTGAACCGGGATGGCCCATCCGGTCATGCCAAACAACAAATCCATGAACCAACTTCAAGTTGGTGCCAGCTTCAGGCTGCGCAAGCTGTGTATTTAAACACTTAAAATTGCTAGCTCCAGGCTAGTGCATTCCAGCTTCTGGCTGGATATGTTAAGTTTCAATTACACAACTGCTAGCTTCAGGCTAGCTTTATATGTGCCAATTTTAAACTTATTTCTGCCACTCATGTTGGAAAAGATCAGAATTATTGGACAATAATTAAAGTGGTGTCAGACATTTCCAAAAGCAAATCCTCGAGGATTGTAAAGCTTTGGAATTTTCTGAATAATAATATAATCCATCGAAAAATCTTCTGGATCATTTCGGGGACACCTGACTATCTATGCTCAGGCTATAAAATGGGGGAAAGATTACATGGGAAGATACAGAAAAAAAACTCATAGATATAGAAAAAATCATCAGAGCAAAGAAACAGAAAACTCAACCAAGACAAAAATGCCTTCCCCAGCTACTGTTTTCTTTGTTGAGGGTGCCTCACTAGGTAGAAGAAATAGATTGGCCTATAGCATGGTAAATGAACAACAAGAGGAACTGCCTAATGATCTGGCGAGAATTCCTCGTTTAGTGTTTGTAGATGAGCTATATTCGTCTAGGTTCTTTGTGACTCCAATGGAAGAAACTTTCTTCCTGGAGAACCAAGGCAATCTCAGGACAAATTTTTATGGCTCAGCTAACTCTATAATATTTTTCATATCTGCTAGGATGCAGGAATTTCAGCTAGAGTCTTCATGCCAGATTTTAAATGAAAGCAGTTATTATCAGGTTTCCATGATGGCTCGGAGCGTCCCAAGGGTGACTGGGTTACCACCTACATGGCCTAAGGTACGACTTTTATTGTGGAATTGCAGGGGTATAGCAAGAAGGTCTCAAGACTTTGTGCGTACCTTAAGGGATCTGAAGAATCAGTACAAGCCTAACATGATACTGATTACTGAGACTTTGTGGCAAGCAGGAGAGAATCATGGTGTGATTCCACTTCGTTTTCCTCCAGCGAATCGGTTTGAGATACATGGAGAAAATAACAGGGGTGGTATGTGGTTCTCCTGGAACGACAGTGTTAGGGTCAACATTAATGGTAAGGCTCAGAGTTTCAGGGTTAATGTTGAACCCAATAGATAGATTACTTGTTTAAGCATATGTATGAGAACCATTCTTCTTTGAATGTTCTCCAGTTATGAATCTGTTTTGCAATAATAATATGCATGTTTACTTTGAGCCTTTTCCATTTATTATCTCATTTACGCCCACAGGCACAAATAATTATACTGTCTTATTCGCTTCAGGGAATAAATCTGAGTCAATTCATTTGGGATCCACAATAATTCATTTTATTACTGGGGATGTCTGTACTCGCATAAATATACGATCTTCTAGATCATATTAAAACATGCATTCTCCAGGAACATATTCGAATTTATGCTCTTCTGGAGCATGTTAATCATTTTTTTCATTTCGAGATGTCATAATATGTTATATTGACATCCACACATATATAATTCTCCCCCTTGTGGATGTCAATTTTGCATCGTCTTCGAGACTAATGCTTCAGGCATTATGCTAAGAAACAATTATAAAGTACTGAAAAATAAATAAAATAAAATGCAATGCATAATAATCGAAACTGAACATAAAATAAATTAAATATAAAATGAATTGCTCCTTCAGGATAAGTAAATATAATATCCACCTTCTGGTGGTCATATAATTTCCATCTTCTGGTGGTAATAGTGTGTATTTTCGATTTTTCTTTGAAGGATCTGCAGGATCTTTTGAACGGTAAGACTTCCAGTCTTCGTTGTATTTTTCTTTTCCCGAGTCTTCTGGACTCTTACATTTAGTCTTTCAGACTATTCTCATTTAAATGCATTTTCACATTTAATGCCCATTATAAATTTCTTCCGAAAATTTTAAGAGCCTCAAATTCAAATAACATAATTGAATATATAAATGCTTAATTTAAATAAATAAGCAAGGGGCCTTATATTAATTACCCCAAGTAAAGTAAATGGCAAGAAATTAAAATAATGGGCCTAGTACGAGCCCATAAGTAAAATTAAAGACGAGAAAATTAAATACAATGGGCCCTAATATAGCCCAATTAAAATAAATAGCTGGAAATTAAATGCAATGGGCCTTTAATTAATTAGCCCAATGAAAATTAAATTGTTGAAAATTAAATGCGATGGGCCTTACACGAGCCCAATTAAAACGTAAATAAATAGGCGGCGTAGCCGGCCATTAAATGAATAATGGGCCTTTTTAATAGCCCAATCGGAATTTAAATAAAAACAGAAAATATGCTTACTCGATAAATCTTTCAGCAATAACATATATAATACGCTTAAACGATAAAGGCGGCTTAGCCGGCCAATAAATAAATATAATAAATATAACGGCCTTCCGGGCTTATATAACGGCCTTCCGGGCTTTGCCGAGAAAAATTCGAGGTTTCAAATTCCGGCCAAAATCACTATTTACGGTCGTCGGAAATTACTATTCACCGTGCCGGATTATTTTGCCGAAGCATTAAATGCCGGTCAAACACTTCTGGATTTGCCGGATTACCGATCAAAATCATTATTCACGGTAGCTGGAAAGTACTATTCACATGGCCAAAATTACTATTCACGAGGCCGGATTTACAATTCATCGCTGGATTCCGGCTAAACACTATTCATAGGCCAACAACAAATTTCCGGGTCTCACCGTGAGCTCACAATACATTCAATTCCCAAGATCAACATTAATTAAACATTAGAAATGCATCGCGGGTCAAAAGATCCAAAAATTATCATATATCGTAATGATCAAAAGATTAGCTAACAAAGATCCAAAAATTTCCACAAATTTACTGGTCCACCAGTTGCAAAAGTTTATCAACAAGTCATGTGATAAAAGTAATTAGGGGTATTAGCAAGAAATTTTGCCTAGTAAACTTAAATGACGTGCAAGTAACAGTAATTTAGCAACTTGTCTCATTACTTCTGCCATTCAATGAAACGCCAAATTATCATGCAAGCGTGTCCCTAAAGCAAATTAAAGCAATCACGTGATACACGCAAAAAGTAACACTAACATGTGATAGCCACAGTTGCTTCCCATGTTTATACCACTAAGAACCTGACACGCAAAAGTGCATACATACCAATTACCCAATGAATCCAATCAGATAACGAAAAAGCGCATACATACCCATTACCAAATCAACCCAAACAGATAACGAAAAACGAGTCAATTTTTTTTTTTTGAAAATTGATTCGGTGGATGGGTTACCAGATCAGGAGTTGCGGGAAATAATGCTTTGGAAAGTCCCATAGGGGTACAGTCCGCCGGAGTTCCAGTAACAGCAAAGGCTGTTGCTCCTTCAATTTCCACCCGCTTAAACCGCCACAGGATGCCGCCACGTGATGCTGTGACTAACTGCTGACTTTTCCAAATGAGGAGCGCAGACGAGGACCTGGAAGCGGCGGGTGGAGACGAGGACGGCGACCATGATGGACGGGAGGTGATTGGAGTTGGAAGCGCCGTTGTTTTCCATTTTTGGCTGGAGAAGATGATGAGATTGGTAGAGATGGGTGTTATTAATTTTTCTTTCTTTCCTCCTCTGCTCTGCCGATTTGGGTAGAGGCTCATCGTGCTGATAACGTGTTGTAATAATATTATTGATGGAGAAGAGATTGAAGAAGAAATGGAGAGGAAGAGAGGAACAAGAAAAATGACTGGGGAAATACTGAGCTCGGGAAATATGGCTGCAGCATTTTCTTATTCTTTAATCATATATATATACAACGATTGGTATGTATTTCGTATGTATACAATTACATACATACATACATGTACCATACATGTTTTATAACAAGGTAGGTTTTTTTTTGTTTTATCATATTTGATTTGGAATATTTTTTAAGTTTTAACAACTAATTAAAAGCAGGAGATGGATTTCATTTCAGTTTGATCCCTGAATTAGTCGTCCTCAGGTATATAGCAGTCCATGCCCTACCATCCTCTTCATTGCGAATCTTCTTCTTCGTGGCTTCTCTCTTATCATTGACTGACAATGTTTTGAAAACTCCAATTCAGAAGAAATTAAAGTGCGCCATTGAGAGAATTTGAATAGACCCGTCTGACACTTTATAGTACAATGAGATCGACGACTCCAGCCTTGGCTCGTTTTGGGCCACTAGCTCTGTTTGATGGTCATAAAGATAATGAATGTGAGATGTTTCCGCAGGTGAATTTTGCGTGGTAGATATCATATATTGTGACATGTCATGGTGAAAAATTCCAAGCTCATATAAGAAATTTGTTACTTCGTATTAATCGCTTGAAAAGGTTTCGCCCATATAAAAAACTGTGACTAGCCAATATCTTTTGTGAAACATGTGTCCATCTAACTATGAGCAGGCCCAGCGGAATTTGACTGTAGATGACATAATTCAGTGTGCGTAGAAATCCAGTGATCACGATAGGGGAACACAGAAATAGCAATTGTGACTTCTAAAACTCATCCAAGTGAAATGCTTCTATTATGGGTTCTGTCAAGGATTCAAGTGACTTTTGGGTACTCCCAAGGATTTCAAAAAAATCACCGTCATTATTGTCTCTATATCCTAATGTTATACAGCTAAACATTTTTTAACAGTAAGTTATTGGACAATCTTTTTTATGTCTCATAGATATTAACGACGTATATACTGTATACTGGATTAACATTTTTCATGATTTAGTGCATCAAACTAAGCTCAAGTTAACATGAGACGTTATTATCAAGATAGACTGCAATGCATCCGGAAGTGGACACGATATATACCAATTGGATGTCGAGTTATTAATACGAGACACAATGAATTGTCTACCTCCAAAGCCTGGGATGCCAACTCCTCCTCCCACGGTATTACGTGGAGATTGTGGGCGCGATAGGGCTATTTCATTCCATTAAACATTTAAACTCCATCTGTACGAAACCAACAGCCAACTGCATGTTTTGGATAACGTGGCGTCGAGTGCAATGTACCGAGAACATATATCATTAATGCATAGATGTCAAAGACTTCTTCCTTTTTTTCTTTTTTCATTTCATTAAAGAGCAGAGGATGAGACAACATAAGCAATCAAAAAAAAACATATAGGTTCGTTCCACACCTAGTGGTCGGTCTATTACATCTTGAAGAGGAAATGTGTGACGGAATCCCACATCGGAAAGGAAGGGGAAGGTCTTGGGCCATATATACAGGGGTGCTGTACATCCCACTAGGTTGACCTTTTGGGGAGAGGGTAATGACCTCGTGACAAGTGGTAGCGGAGCCGACCCGACCCAACTCCGATGTCACGCCAAGCGCTCTGTGGGGACGGAGTAGGCAGGGTGCCCGGTCGACGACGAGGGCGTCGTCGGATTCGGTGGGGGAGAATGTGACGGAATTCCACATCGGAAAGGAAGGGGAAGGTCTTGGGCCATATATACAGAGGTGCTGCACACCCCACTAGATTGACCTTTTGGGGAGAGGGTAATGACCCCGTGACAAAATGGATCCTATCCCGGCGGGATCTTGAAGTAGGGACACCACCGACGGATGGTGTCATGCCAAAACCATACCCTTATCTAGTACTAATTGGCAAGTACTACAAAAAGTGCCCAATTAAAACACGCTATAGCTGTTACAGTTATTAGTTTGCCTAATTAACACTTAAAGTGATACTTAGTGATGTTTAAGTGCTTAACATTTAATCCCACATTGATAATAGTACTTTTAGTACTTTTAATGAAAATCCTATTGCACTGTGAACCAAAAATTCAGTATTGTTACCAATGTGAGTATTGTTACCAATGTGAGTTTGGTGTGTAACAGCCCGGGTAAAATTTTGGATTTTTACCGGACTGTAAAAGTCTATTTACCGTGATTTACTATTGAATTAATCTTGGGTAATTAATTCAAGGTAAATCGGGAGTCGTTTTTCGAAACCGAGGATTTTCCCACGCTCGTGATTTTCCCATGATTTTTTCGGAACTAAGTTGGTATTTTTCGGGTTTCGGAATTTCTCGGAAAATCACAGCGAAAAATAACTAAGGAGGTATCTGTTATTTTCTAGTCCGGATCGGATTCGCCCGTAATGCAGACGAACTACATTATTATTAATCACAAGCTTAATAGTAACTTCCAGTTTATAAAAAGAGGGAAACCGGTGGAGAAGCAGAGAAGAGAGGAAGGGAAGGAAAAAAAAAAAAGAGAAAGAGAGAAAAAGAAAAAAATATAGAAAAGAAAAAAGGGAGAAAAAGAAAAAGGAAAGAAAAAAAAGAAAAGAAAGAAAAAAATAAAAAGAGGAAAATCAGAAAAAAAAAGAAAACAGAGAGGGGGAAGAAAAAAAGAAAAGAAAAAAATAATAAAAAAAAAGAGAAACGAAAATAGAGAAAAAAAAAGAGAGAATAAAATAAGAAAAAGAAGAAAATAAATAAAAAAGAAGAAATAATATATGTATATATGTATTTATTTATCAATTTGGTATATTATTTTGGAAAAAATTATATAATTAATTTGAGAAAATTATGGTCGATTTAATTTGGTATTTTGAAAAAAAAATATATAAATATATTTACTTTTATAAATAATTAAGCTTTGTTTTGGAAACTATTATTAATTGGAAAAATATATATGTAACTTGAAATTAATTTCTGGAAATTTATATGTATATTATTTTGGCTGGAAAATTATGATTTTGGTATATGTATATGAATATGTATTTTGGAAATTAAATTTAATTATATTTTGGTGTTGGAAAATAATATTTTATATTTAGAAAAAGATAAATACTTTATAAATAATTTCTGAAAATTATAAATAGGTTATTATTTTTCTGGAAAATTATAGTAATTATTATTTTAGATAATTAAAGTTATTTTATGAAATTATTTAAAAAAAAGTTTTAATTAAAGTATGGTACCGAAATTATATTCGGATATACGTATGGTTAAGTATTTTCGATAAATGGAAATAATAAAAGATGTGTAGCCGGGATGGGTTTTATCACGCAATTTGGCATCATTGCATACCGAATATGTGCATTTATGTGAGTATGTGTTGTTTCGATATATAGGTTCGGATATTGGGCAGTTTCCCGAGGAGCCGGCGTCGGACCGGTCATAGTTTCCGGAGTTGAGTAATCGGCCAAGGTGAGGATGGATTTCCTTCAATATGTGCCTATATTACTCGGTATTTGGTTGTTGATTATTGCATGTTGCATTTGTTGTGAATTGTCTCGGGATGTTCATCCCATGGTTTTGATTATTGTCGGGATGTTTATCCCAGTATTTTGATTGGGTTTGAATATTTATTTTCGTGTCTTGATCATGAGTATAATGGAATAATAATTAATGAATTGTGATGAGGATGTCGATCCTCGGTATTTTGGTTAGGGATGTCGATCCCTGTGAGTTTGGTTTTTGATAACGATTATATAATTGTCACGTGGTAAGTAGAGGTACGACCGGATGGTTAGAGACTGTTTTGTGGTGGCCATGATCTGGGTTACTTGATAAGCATGTCTATGCTTGGGATGTCTATCCCGGTTTGTTATATTTGGGATGTCTATCCCTGGGTTCTTTTTGATCTGGCACCAGGAACAGGTTGATAACCTGGTACGGCCCTAGCTTATCCGTGACAGGGCACGGAACGATAAAATTGGATAATTGGTTTTAATTGAGTCTTTGGGTCGGTTTTTGCATGTTTTTGCCTTGAGTAATTTTAGAGTCCATACTGATCGTCTTTCCATTATCGTGAGCACTTCGGACTCACCCCTCACCTGCGGGCTTTCATCCCGTAGGATGAGTCGTTTGTTGTACAGGTATGGTGCATTCCAGACAGGCTGCGGCGTTATCCCTTGGACGGGCTTGGATCCATAGTTTGCATTTATGCATACAGTGTATATGTGAGTCTTTATAAGTCTTCCGCTGTGCATGTTTTCGCTATTATTGGGCCATTGGGTCGGATATGTTATTTATGTTGTTTACTGTTTTGGGCCGTTGGGCCTGAGTTATTATTGTTCACACTGTATGCATGGGTTTATTTGGCTGGGTTGTCACAGTTCCGGCTCGTGTTTACTGTGTTCGGTAAATACGGGTCGGGGCATTTCATTTTGGTAGCGGAGCGGGCGTTAGGTCTTGTTGGGCAGTCTTTGTGTGTTTGTTGTCTTGTTTGCATAGTTCGCTCCAGTAGTTTATTATTTTATATCATTTAGTTAGTGCATTATGGATCCAGTCAAGGGACGCCAGCTGTCGCGGAACATACACATAAGAGGTAATGATGCCATAAATAAGCGAAATTACAAATATTATTAATAATATTGATAATTTCATTACAAAAGGAAAATATTACATGATATTTTATAAAAAGGGAAATATTACATTGATATTTGATATTTTATAAAAATAAAAATACATTTAACGATTCGGAACGACGTTGACACGGAAGCTGTTTGGATCGTTGTTGATGTTGACCGTGACCCTATCGCTCCAAGAGAACCACATGCCGTCTCTGTCCTGTTGGCCAGGAATCTCGAACCGGTTAGCTTGAGGGAATCGGAGTGGAATCAGACCGTGATCGTCTCGTGGTTGCCACTGCGTCTCTGTCAGAAGAACCATGTTCGGCTTATATTGTTTGCTTAAGTATTTTGTTTGCTCTAAAATGCTTTTGATAATTCACACATCACCGCTCCTTCTTTTATACTCTTATGGGGAGCGTGTTTATTGTTTTCTATTTTCAATGATTTTGCTTTTTGAAAATTTTACCGTTGCTTTATTTAATGCTTTGTTACTTTACGCGTTTTTCGGACCCATGCCAGAGTTTTTCAGCATTTTCTATCTTTTGATTTTATTTCGCTCTGGCTACCTTGTCTTTTCTTTTCATGGATATACTAATTTTTTTGCATCTTTTATCACATGCTTCCGTGACCGTTGAGGCCAGACAGATGGGACCGTACCTCGAGTAGAGCGCATGTGCGACGAGTTCACAGCTGTTTGGGCATCGTGGAGAGATACGAGACGAGGCAGATGTTTTTGGCTTATGCGGAATTTTTGAACAAGTGGGTAACGTGTCTTTCGAGGGACACAGGACGTTCCCGTGATCACCGCTGTGCGAGTTACGTTTCTTGGTTCGAGGGTGTTTTCGTCCGATACGAGCACCGTTCATGAAACATATTTTGTTTTAATTTCTTTTCGTTTTGAATTTGTTAAACGAGTTTGTTTTTAATTTTCTTTATATTTGATTTTATATATTCTTATAGTTGATTTTCTTTTGCTTTGAGATGTTTTATTTTTCCATTTAACATAAGACTTGATAACATAAGAATTTTTGATTTAAAAAGAAATTTATTTATTAATTTCATAATAAGGTTTACAACAGGAGAAGAAGTACTCTCTATGGAGTTACTTGCTTCTCTAGGTCTTTTACAAGCTGTTTTATATTTTGCATGTGTGGGAACAGTTCCGCACACGCCAGTTCTATTTGCGCCACCGCCGAGCTGATCTTCTTCAGGGAGAAGTTCAGTTGTGTCAGCTTCTGTTGCAGAGTGCTGCTCTCAGCGACCGCCTTGCCTTTCCTGTCCTCAACTTTCCTGGGGACTCGCTTCTTCCGTCGTTTTGGGGAAACGACCATGTGCTCCTTCAGACCGATGATGTTGGTTTTGAAGCGTTTCTTCGGAGGTTCCTCATCGGAGCTTGTTGGGAAAGCTGTGCCACCGATGTAGCTGTTGTTCCCGGAGTCGGAAGTAGTCCTTGATCTCAGTGGAGAGTCCATGACTGTGTGTGAGTATGCCAGTCATGAGGTTTGGTATTTATAAGCGGATGAGATGTCGCTTAAGGGTATAAGCGGTATCTCATGTTGAGGTTGGATACCTGGCAGAGTGTGCCAGAATCTTATCGTGGTAGGACCCACGGATAAGACGGAATTTCTGGGACGAAATTCTTTTTAAGGTGGGTAGTCTGTAACAGCCCGGGTAAAATTTTGGATTTTTACCAGACTGTAAAAGTCTATTTACCGTGATTTACTGTTGAATTAATCTTGGGTAATTAATTCAAGGTAAATCGGGAGTCGTTTTTCGAAACCGAGGGTTTTCCCACACTCGTGATTTTCCCGTGAATTTTTCGGAACTAAGTTGGTATTTTTCGGGTTTCGGAATTTCTCGGAAAATCACACCGGAAAATAACTAAGGAGGTATCTGTTATTTTCTAGTCCGGATTGGATTCGCCCGTAATGCAGACGAACTACATTATTATTAATCACAAGCTTAATAGTAACTTTCAGTTTATAAAAAGAGGGAAACCGGTGGAGAAGCAGAGAAGAGAGGAAGTGAGACGCCCCGACCCGTATTTACCGTACACAGTAAACACGTGCCGGAACTGTGACGACCCAACCAAAATAAGACCAGCATACAGTGTATATAACAGGAACACGGGCTCAACAGCCCAAAATAGAAAACATCATAAATAACTCAACCGGCCCAATGGCCCAATAATAATAAAAGTATGCACAGCGGAAGACTTTAAGACTCACTAACACTGTATGCGTAATAGATGCAACCTATGGATCCAAGCCCGTTCAAGGGATAACGCCGCAGCCTGTCTGGAATGTACCAAGCCTGTACAACAAACAACTCATCCTACGGGATGAAAGCCCGCAGGTGAGGGGTGAGTCAGAAGTGCTCACGACAATGGAAAGACGATCAATATGGACACTAAAAATTACTCAAGGTCAACCAAACCAAAAGACCCGACCCAAAATCGGTCCAAGACCAAAAAGACTCAAATAAAAACCAATTATCCAATTTTATCTTTCCGGGCCCCGTCACGGATAAGCTAGGGTCGTACCAGGTTATCAACCTGTTCCTGGTGCCAGATCAAAAAGAACCCAGGGATAGACATCCCCAAAAAATAACAAACCGGGATAGACATCCCAAGCATAGACATGCTTATCACACGAACCCAGATCATGGCCACCACAAAACAGTCTCTAACCATCCGGTCGTACCTCTACTTACCACGTGACAATTATATTACCGTCATTAAAAACCAAACTCACAGGGATCGACATCCCTAACCAAAGTACTGAGGATCGACATCCTCATCACAATTCATTAATTATACCATTATACTTATTCCAAAGACACAGAAAATCAACACGGGATAAACATCCCAAAAATACCCAACAAGACTCCGGGATTAACATCCCGAACCAAAACACAGCAAAAGCACATTCGACAATGCACAATCATCAAAACATGATAACCGAGTAATATAGGCACATATTGAAGGAAATCCATCCTCACCTTGGCCGATTACTCAACTTCGGAAACTATGACCGGTCCGACGCCGGCTCCTCGGGAAACTGCCCGATATCCAAACCTATACACAAAATCATACATACACATAAATGCACATAATCGGTACTATGATGCCCAAACTACGAAATTACCCATCCCGGTTCTTATCCGTTATTATTTCCATTTACCGAAAATATTTATCCGAACGTATATCCGAATACTACTTCGGTACCATACTTAATTAAAACTCTCTTTTCAAAATATATTTTCATAAAATAATTATAATTTCCCAAAATAATAATTACTATAATTTTTCTAGAAATTATGTCATTTGTATACATATTTCCAAAACATTGTTATTATTATTTTTTATTATTATTTTTTTAAAAAAAACTATTTACCATAATATAATTACTAATTATTATTATATTAGGAAACCATATTTTCCAGTAAACATGATTATATAAATTTATTTTTCTGAAAATAAATACGAATTATAAATATACATATTTACATTTTCCAAGGTAAAATACTTTTCCAAATAATTACATTATCAAAATAATTATATATTTCAGAAATATAAATCATTTATACCATAATTACATATTTTCCAAAAAGTACCAGTTACCATAATTTTACAGAAAATTAATAATGTATTTATAATTTTCAGAAATTATATATAAAATATGTAGAAGCCCGTACCCCAATTAAATAAAAATAAAATATTTAAATGAACAAGAGTTACCAAAATACTCTTGAAACCCGGGGTACAAAAACAAAACCGATGCTTCGACATATAAACATTTTCCATGAAAATGCATTAACAACGAGATGTCATAAAAATAAACGAGATCGACCGGCTTAACAAATAATAAGCCATCACGGCATCACGCCGACATAATATCACAAAATCAACTCCGGCCAACTGCCGATACAAGATAAAATATCTATGACATCTCGAGTCATTACGCATGCAGCGGAAGATGAAAGTAACAATAATACTCAAGATAGAAAATATCATGCATATGGCCCTATGGATCCCACCAAGAGATAATGCACAACTACCTGCTGAAGTGACTGCGTCTGATCTCCGAGTCGAAGGTATAAGTGAGTCTGCACGCTAACTAATGTCTGAAAAACAACGGTGGCGATTATGTGAGTCGCCTACTCAGTGAACATTATAAGTCTAAATATACATGAAAGTGAAGTCATGCTCGTAGGGTGAGTAGCTCACGAGCACAAGTACAACATACAAGCAAATCAGAATCACACACCATCACATAAATGTTTGAGCTCAATGCGTTATCTGATTGTTATCATTATTATTATTTTTATTATTATTATGGGCCCTCTACTGTGAGTCAAGTCTCGGTAGCGCATCTGATCAGATCAGGGTGTGAAACCCAAATGTCGAACCTCAGAAGGGGTAGATTCTGAGGCCAAAAACCACTGACAAATCTCAAGTGGCCGCTAGCTACCTGAGGGTGCACTCAGACACACCTAACCGGTGCAAGTCTTCCAGGGGTGCACCTACAT